>APFE031593743.1:57511-80834 GCA_000404065.3 Pinus taeda
AGGAAACCCCTCAAGACACTGCCCCTCCCAGCCAACAAGTGCAGCAAGAAGCCCCAGACACTTCAGCACCAACTACCTTATCACCAACAACAGAGCATGCTGAAAGCCTGGACATGCAGAAGCTGAGGAAAGAAATTCAGGTCCTGGAGTCCCAGATGTCTGAGCTAAGCCAAGCCCAGGACAATCTGGCAAAAATAAATGAAAAATATGACAAGTCAAAACAAAATGTGGCTGAAAGAGAGAGGGAGATAAAGGCCCTCAAGAAGAGGATTGTTGAGCTAGAAAAAGAGCTCACACTGGATAAAGTCACATCAGAGCTTAAAAGGGTCATCTGGGGCAATATTGGCCAGTCTATAACAGACCAGTGGGAGTATATTGAGGCCATATATGAGCAAGTAGCACTCATTGGAAGAGCACGCAAAGAAATGAAAAGGGCAAGGGCATCTCTAGGCAGCATGCCTGAGATTGCCACTAGGATGATAGACGTGCTAAACTACAGGACAAGCTCCCAGGTGATAAGAATGGGGATTGGAAACAGGACAGAGACCATCTCCCTAATCAGAAGAGTCCTGACATTAAGAAACCTGATTCAGACCCTGGAAAGAAGAACCCAGGACATGCAGGCAGATATTAATAAATTTCAGAACATGTTTATGGCTTTACAGAACAGGGGGCTTCCTAGCCCATTGGATCCATCAGGAAAGTTACTCTCCCATGAGAAGTATGCCAAGAGAGTAAGAAATTTTGCAACAACTCAGATTTCAGAGGCATCTAGTGCATCAACAGAAGCAGGCCCAGTAACAGGGCAAATTCTTTTTGATAGAGTAGATAATCTATTTTTTATTAAGAATGAAATTGCACATTTATTTGATGAGCCCCCTCATTTTTATAAGTATACAGAGGCTGATGAGACCATGGGGTCAATTTTGAAACATCAGTTGCCTTCATCAGAGGTATGGGAAGAGTTGATACGATTACTGTTGAACCAAAGTCAGCAATTGTGATTTTGCCTTTGAAAATATTTTGAATCTCATACACAGCAGGACAAAGACACATCAGCAGGTATGCAGACAGGGGCTGAGCCAACTCAGCACAGGTACTCGGCCACAACAGCAGCATCAGCAGTCACAGGTGACAGGGTCGAGAAGACACAGGAAGTTACAGCTGCACAGACACGTCACTTAGCAGTTATATCAAAGCGCTCAACCGACTCCGTGTGCCCCAAAGGTCAAGATTGTTCTGACAGGAGTTAAGAGCCTTTATAATGCATTAAAGATTGTAATAACTTCTCATCTACAAGCCCTGTACGAGTGAAAGAAGATATTTTCCCTCTCAGATGACTCAATGCCTGAGATATTTTGTAATAGACTTCTATATATTCCCCCTCGCATTTGTTAGCAGGGGTTGGACTCTAGATGTAAGAGATCTCTTGATATCTATTCTGTAGCTCTTCTATTGTAAATCTTCAAACAACTAATACAAAGGATGCTGGGATTTCCAATGCGTTGTGTCTCTTGATGTCTTGCTGGTGTATGGCTGAATATTGCAGGATTCCTACGTGTTTCATGGCTCAATAAGTTTTCTTGTTTCTCTCTGTTATATGTTTGCTATCTTTCATATATCATTCATGTTTTCCATATATTACATATCTGAATAGCAAGGAAAAAGAATAGTCTCAGGATTTAATCACAGATTACCCTGATCTCAATCCAAGCTATTATAAATGTTTTCTTCAGTTATGGCAATGAAAGTGTAATTCTTAAATGCTACCTTTCACACTATATCATCACAGTGATCTATTGTTTCAGGATTTCAGGTAATGCTCCTAAGTAATAGGTCCTTTTCTCACATCCCAGCTCAGTGAAGAATTCTTAAATGCTCTTTACTGGTTGATTCTCACTTCACCCTCACAATTTACACTTTGTTTTATGAAATATAAAAAGACCCTGTAATTCCAGTTGCACTTAAACCAGGATCTAGAGGAAACAACAGCCACAGACCCCATTGCCCAATGGATTAATTCATCTACAGAGAACACTTCAAAACTATCAGAATACATCCTCCCAACCAAACACAAAAAACAAGCAAACCTTTACTTCATAACTAGCCTAAAACTCCATTAAAACAGTGAAAAACCTTACAGAGAGAGCCCTCTCTGATTACAGCTAGGCTAGAAGCTGTAGTCCAAAGATTGGTTAGTGGTTACCCTGGCCGTATTCCCTTGGGAGTCATAGGGAACAACCTGGGTGTTAACAACACGGAACTCATAGGAATGTCGCATTTCATGCGATGCTACCTGACGCTCCACCCACATGCGGTCGTGCATGCCCGCCCTGCGTGCGCACGCCCGGGCTCCCGGCGCTCGCCTGTCGCACAAACTATAAGGCGTTACAGGTAGGATCTTTTCTTTGTTTGCCATCCATAGTTGGATAGGGGACCATTACAGCATAGGTCTTCTCATGTGTTCCCATGTTTGCTTCAGTAGGATGTTCGCGCCCGATCCTAGATCAATAATCACTTGGTCCATCTCATATTCCCCAATATGCATGGTGAATCTCATCTCCCTTCCCATTCACGTCGTGTTCTTTTCGAGCTTCTGAAATATGCAGGATTCTCTTGACATGGTCCTAGTGCATCTATTTATGAGTTCCTGCAACCCCTTTACAACCTTGTTGTCACACAACAACTTCATGCATGTTTCCAAGAACATGGTGAGCATCGATGTGTGCATTTCCGACTCCAGCCTGTATTTAGTTCCTGAAATGGAGGCATAAGAGAAGCTCTTCTTGGTTTCCTTGAAGGTTTCCTTAGCATGCTCCAAACCAAACTTTCGTTCCTTCACTGGTGCCTTGCGAACCCAAGTACTTTTTCTAGGTTGGTTTCCTTTGTATTCCCCTATCATAATTCCACTTCGAAGAACAATATTTACATTACGGTCTTCCTCGCGTGGCTCAGACCTCATCATTTTCAGGTTTTATGAGTCAAGGGAGGTTGGAGTGCTCCTTTATCACGCACCCTGGCTATCAGTGTGGGACAATCCTCTGTCTCATGATCAAACAATGCATAATATAAGCATGATGGTCATACTAGGATTATATAAGCGTGGGCATGATATCCTGGCCCTCTGCAATTGTAACATTTTAGCTGTCCACGACCTCTTCCTGGTCCTCTTCCACCTCAGCCTTGTCTGTCCCCCTGATATCTAGTTCACACCATCCCTGCATTCTGGTCAAGGTCCCACATTTCAACCTGAACTCTATAAGTAGGAGTCTGATCCATCATCAACTCATAACATCTATAGGTTTTCTCATCATGTCCCACTGATCTACATAAATTACAGGAAAAATCGCACAACATAATCCAGGTGCCGCGCTCGACCTTGCTTGTGCCTCTGGTCTCAATAGCATTGGTACTCCTCCCACGAGATAATTTACGAAGATTGGGTAGTGGTCCTTGCCATGTCCCTAACCCTTGCACTTTATGCACCATACCTCATTATGCACTTATGGGTGAGCTGTCTTGTCTTGTTTCAAACTCTGCATCTCAAGGCACATGTTTTTCAATTGCACGTGAAACTGTTAGACTCCCAGGTTGGGATCTTATATTCGGGTCTCGTCCAATATCATTGCAACCTCCAAGGCCTCGGCCTAAGTTGTTAGCCTCTGTTGTGGTAGTGTGTTCCTTATATGCGACATTAATGATGGTACAAACCATTCACAGTGTTGTCCATTCGTCAACGTCATGTTAGCTTCGCAAATTGTGCACCTCAATCTCTGAACCAACTCCCAAGGGGTTATGCCTGGTAGGATTATGATTTCCTTGAATCTAATGATGGACTGCGCCTCTAACTTTGGCCTGCTAAATTCTTTGTTTAGTGCAGTTTGAATATCTATGATCCCCACATTCAAATTGTCATTGGAATGCTTAATGAACCAGGTCAGCGCACGATCCTACAGAGCGTTGACCAACGTCGCTTTCTTTATATTTTCATCTGTGACTCCCTGTGCTTCCCATACAGCTTTCATCACGAACCAAAACTGGTATGGACAATGGCAACTTTATTGGGCTCCCCATATTGATTCATGGTGGTGGCAGAGGTGGTATGGATGAATATTGGGGTGAATATGGTGAAACTAGCAGTGGTGTGGGTGGGGGTGGTATGCGTGGAATCCTTTGCCATATCAAATTGGTTAAACTTCTCGGTGAGACCTTCACGAGCTCTTCTTCAACTCCTCGCGAAGGCGAAATCACAAAGCTAGTTTCTAGTTTTGTACTACCTTCATTTATATAGATTCTCCCACTTCGCGTAGCCATAAACATCAATTTATTCGCATAAACCATTTTTCACATAGTAGCATTTTAATCCAAGTGTTCAAAGATTTAATGTACTTACCTCGTGGCCCTTTGAGGAAGCATCTTTTTGGCTCACTATAACTAACTGAAGTATCTACTGTGAACTTAGTGATGAATCCTCCTATAATTCGATCGAGCCAGTGATCAACAACACGCACGATATTATCTTTCGATGCTTCCAATCTATGCACCAATTATGGAGTCCACACAATAGGTCTGTTGACCTTACACCTTCCTTGGCTATCTACTTACTTCGCCATCCAGTCGTATAGCTCAGTAAGGAAAGATGTGAAGAAAATTTCACGGATTTCTATGTATAAGTAACAGTCTAACCACTCTTCCTTTGATAGTCGTGGGTTCCTACTTTCCTATGCTATGAACTCCTGAATATTCCTATCCAACCAATATTCAATTCCTTTCTTTGTCAGATTCTAGCAATACGAAATCAGACATCTCTATGTAGATCCTAGTCCCGGTAATGGAACCATTTCGAAGTTAATTAGCCAAACAAATCCCTGTACTAAGGGCCCTTTCAGAAACAGTCCATGGAGCACAGACTAAGGTCTCACCTGGAGTAGTATGGTGGGGTACTGGAACTAGGTTTCCGCACCCTTGAGATGTTTGAGGCTTTGATTTGATCCAACTGCTCATCCCTATGCATAGGTTTCTTCGTACACTTCCCTAGCCTTTGCACCTTGATATACTTGTCTTCGCGCAGCCCTAACCAAGGGTTGTGGGTTTTTCGCACTTCTGGGGTAGTGCTCTGCACGATTTCTCTAAGTTGCACATGAAATCTTATCTATCTTCCTTCATTAGTTAGTTACCTTCACGTAAATAGAAGCCTTGTGTTATATTTAATTATAGAGCACACATATAAGTTTGCGCAACAAATAAAAAGTACACTTGCAATTTATACCCAATAATACATTAAACAGGAAAAGATACATAGAAACATGGTAAACTTCTCTTTATTAATTCTTCCAATGGTTACAGACTCGACCTGCCCTGTGCACTCAACTACAGGGGTTTGCGCACTCAGCTGCGAACTATTAGGCCTCTACACACTCAGTTGCAGAGCCATCTCCTACTCTACAACCCAATGACACACTTTACACTTCGACTCAATCTTTTAGACTCACCATGCTTCTTCTAGCTACATGTTATCTTCTACACTTAGAGCCTCGCTCTATTTATACAATCCCATGGTCTGCGGACCATGGATAGGTCTATCAAGTCGACATTACATTATAAAAATGAGGGTGGACAACCTTGTCTTTATTATGACTTCGTGCTCCACACCCACGATTCGCAAAGCTTTTACAAAGGATTTGGTCAAAACTTGGGTTTTAAGCCCCAAAACATGCCTTGGGGGGATTCAAAGCCCAACATCTAAGTTGAGGAAGTTAAGGACAATTGTTGGTAGCATGCCCAGTAATTTAACACGAAGTGCATGGGAATGTTAGCTTTGGGGCCTTAGGGGCTAGAGGAGATTATGGAGCCTTGTCCTTCACATATTTCCTTTTGGCTTTTCCCCCCTAGCTAGATGCTTTCGCAATAGTAGCTAGTTCCTATTGAGGTTGTAATGGAACTGAAGTAGTGACAGGGGTCATCGAGACCAGTTGAACCAGGGTCAAAGTGTGATATGATCTTGGATGACCAGGAAAAATGTTTGTAGTGGGATCGATGCACCATGTTAGGATCTTGAGAGTCACATTAGGAAGGTTCAACGAAGCCATGACCTAGAGGAAAAGTTCCTGGAGGGAACATAAGAGGGGCACCCATAAATGGAGGAGGTCCTGGGGGAGTGTGTCCAGAGGGTTCAGCTGGAAGAGAAACAACGAGATGCTGATGAGCTGGCTATTGATTAGGTGTACCGAACTGTTTAAGGGCAGCTCGTGACCCTTTTAACATGCAAACAATCATTGATGTAGGTTTAGAAATGCGAGGGAGAGGTCTATGGAAGGCACCTAACAATAAGGAATCCTTATAGACTCAAAGTGTGAAACTGGTGCAAGGATTTGAAGACTGGTTGTGGTACATCAATGAGATGATGGACTCAGGGGAGATCATGGATGTCGGATCCTAGTAAGTCAACTGATCGATGGCAATGATATTCCCTTCATGGGGGAAGCACATCTTGTGAAACACAACAAATGCGACAGTGGACATGGCCTATGTGTAACTACAACCTAAGAGAATATTGTAATCCAAAGGGGCATCGATGACTTCGATATCGACATGGATAGTCTTGCTTGCAAGAGTCACTATACAATTGCGGTACATGCCAAGGTGTTAGAAGGAGTGTCCATTCCAAGCATGCAAGGTGAACGTGGAGGGGAATAACTCAGGTGACTTGAATTGTTTCCAACCAATAGTGGACATCACATAGATGGATGCACCTTCATCAATAATGCATTTGGAGATGATCGCATTACGAACTCTAACTTGTATCTAGAAAGCAACAAATGAAGGCAATGGGGGATATGTTGATGTATCAACCAGGAAGACAATCAAACGATCGTCAGAAGGATCCACTGCACCCAAGTGAGTTAGTAAGGCTTTCTTTTGTGGAGGGCACGACCGGAGGACTTCCAATGTTGACATGGTGGTAGGTGATTGTGCCAAGTTGTCTATGATATTGTATGTATGGGAAACACTGTCAGAAGCCGCAATACGACGTAATCGTACCTTTTGGATCTTATGAATGGCCTCAATTTTAGGTTGAGGTATCTGTAAAGGACCATTTAGTGTCATAAGAGGCTCAATAAATACTTTGATTTTGGACTCGGTAGTAGACAGAGTGGAGGGCTTGTCATATTGGTGTGACTGAGTTTTTAGGTTGATATTGGAGGGGTTAACCTCATCACAGTTCATCATCAGGATCTAGTAGTCACAAGGACCAGAAAGTTGGCAGAGGTGGGCTACTTGACTTGGTTGGGGTTGAGCAGCAATAAATCCTTGCTGAGGGAAAGGATTTGTGAGCCTGATTGGTTGAGAGGGTGCACGATTCTAAGGCGATTGTTTACCTCCAGAAGCTAGTTGATCTTCCCACATATGGTGCATATGAGGTTAAAGAGGACACGCATGTGTATAGCGTCCATGTACACCACAACATGCATAAGGATTTTTCATGTGAATAGCCCTATTATGCTTGGGCTGTCCTCCTTGTTGCTGGTTCTTGGTGTTCAGCCGGTTCCCTTGGGGTTCACTAGGTTGTTTACCTTGGTTACCATAGTTACCCTTATTACCCTTCCCCTTATTCTTTTTCTTCAAATTTCGGGGATTGGTAGCACTCTGTTGTGCAAACACCTGGCCCTGAGGGGTTGGTGGCTATAGGGGTTGAGGATGCATGGGATGTTGCAGTGCTAATGCTTGAGGGGTTGGAGCGCCAAGATGTGCATAAGAGGGAGAAATAGTTTGGTACATGGTTGGGGCCCAGGAAACATGTTGCTAGAAGGAGGGGCATAAATGCTGGAGGAATTGATGCCCCCCTGTGGGAAGCCATAACTTTGTTGATTTTATTGTGAAGAGCGTCAAAGGGATCCAATGCTACTGTTGGCAACATGAGATGCCTCCGGTGCATTGGCACTTCTAGGATGAGGGAGGTCTGGGATGACGGTATAAACATAACTGGATTGAGCATAAATCAGATCATATCTAAAAGCGGTCTAAAGACCTGCTTCCTTAGTTTGAGGAAAGTGAGATGCGACATCTTTCCCGATGGGGGATAAAAGGCTCTTAAGAAACCCATCTAGATAGACATGGTATTTGAAATGCGGGGCACGACATGTGCTCGTACTTTGATGCCACTCTTGAACATGGTCAGAAAGGCGAGTGAGATGCGATATCTTTCCCGATGGGAGATAAAAGGATCTTAAGAAACCCATCTAGATAGACATGGTATTTGAAATGCGGGGCACGACATGTGCTCGTACTTGGATGCCACTCTTTAACATGGTTAGAAAGGTGAATGGTAGATGATTAACAGAGTCTAGTCAATAGATTTGTGACATTGTCGTACCAAAGAGGTAACTAGAAATATGAAAGGAACGCTTTAGCAAGTGTCACGAAAATGGAATGAGAGGTAGAGGGTTGGTCTAAATACCATTTTGTAGTGTCTCTAGTGAGCTTGCATTAGAAGAGACGAAGATGAATGAAGTCATCGATTATGGAGTTGGACGAACACCACATGTGGAAGGATCAGACATGGTTGGTAGGATCGTTGCCGGCAATATCCTCAAACTTTGGGATGTCTGAGGGAAGCTTAGTCGACTTAGAGGGCTAACTAGCATCATGTTGTATGGGTTTGTTATCAACTGGTTAATATCCGATAGATCTAAACCAGCCATAAATGGGAGCATGGGAGCTGCATAAATGGCTCATTAGACTATTCCGCTTGATGTGACCAACGGGATAGCACTATAGGAATTACCAGGTTGGGTTCTTGCAACAGTTGTGGATCCAGACATGGTGACGATATGTGCTGAAGGAGGCTCGGAATCAGATGAGGAATCAAAAGGACTAGGAGAAGAATCGATATGGGGACTCAGAGGGCTATGAACTCGAACCCAACTGGGAGGGGTAATATGCCTAAGTGAAAACTAGGAGTGAATGCCTAAAAGTCTTTGCGACACATGCCTTGGTGGTGTAATGATGGTATGACACACAGAATACGTAAATGGTGAACGAAGATCAATAATGTATCCTTTGTCTCTGATGCGGTGAGATAAATTTATTATGTTAAGTCTTAGCTTGGTGTTGTAAACCATGTGCCCCTCACTTAAGTTATGCTTATGTGTGCAAGTGTATTAATTGATTAAGCCCAGATCGTGTTTGTAAAAGAGAAAAATCTTGCTTTAAATAAACTGAAATAAATAATAGAAAATGAACAACAAAATAATCAATTAAACCCCACCTAAACTAGGTTTGCAAACACTGTACATGGTTGGTGGATAGATCAATGGGAAATACACTAAAATAGTCAAGAGATCTGAATGTTGATGTGATTGGAATCAAGTGACTCTAAGATGTTGGAAAGTGGTGCAACAAAAACAAAAATCGAGAGGGGAAGATTGCTGCAAAAAGATAGGGAGATGAGTGAAACACCTAGGGAAACCGATGGGACCCTAAGGGAATGATCAAACAAGTTTAAATGTGAAACTATGGATGGTATCAACCTATCTTAACATATCCGAAACAAAAGGTTATAGATCTAGCAAATGTGGTTGAAGTTGCTACAAAACTCAGAGTTCTCACTCAGCTAAACTCCTCCTAGAAAGCTGGAAGTGTACTAGAAGCCCTGGGGGGCTAAATTTGACTTCGACGAGTAAATCATAGTGGATCAAGGCCTAAGTGGGATGAGATAGAGGTCAAATACGCATCAGAAAGCTCTCAGCAAAACCCAAAAACATATCTGAGAAAAACCCTAAAATCTAGAAATCATAGGTTTTGACCTACATTCTACTGAAATTGCACTTTTTGGGCTGAAACTTACGTTCTGAAGCCCATATTCCACCTTTTGGACTGAAAACTGCGATTTCTATTCCAAGGATCTAGGTCTACAAATTTTAGAAAAAAGGGTCGCTTTTTTTGTGGTTGGGTCCTCTCACCTGCGGAAACGACTAGAAAGCTTGTGGAAGTCAGAAATTTATCAGATATGTTAGTGTAAGTCTTGTTAGCCTATCACCTGGATCAAATGTGATTTTACTATGCTTTTTGAGACTATCAAAATCAAAAAAAATTATGTCACTAGGCTTACACAACAAAATTTGGACATTGTTTGGACAATGTAGAGATGAAGTCAGTCTTTTCGAAATTCACTCATGTTGGTCAACTATCACACTTTGATGGAAGTGTCATAATAAAAAAAACATGACAGTCATCATCATCATTCCATTTAGTCTCAGGTCATTCATAAGAATTGAAAAATGAAGAAACCCTAACCTGAAAACTAAAGGTCACTCAGGTTTCTGAATCTAAAGTATAACATCCAATGGAGTCGCCAATTTGTATTGGAGACCCAAGTTTCTGAATCAGAATTATTCACCAGTGGAGTCGTCAATTTGTTGTAGTGTTTTCTTCTCAATGATGTATGAAAAAGAACCCACTTAAGATTGTGGATGACAAAAAATCTCAAAAATATAAATGGCTGCTAAACATTGTAGATCTGCAACAACTGATAGAAACAAAAGCCTGTTGAAGTCCGGATCTATGCCATAACCATAGTTAAACTACAAAAAGAAAGAGTAATAACTCTAATCATCCAATGGAAACCAGATATGTAAAGAATAATTTTATTATAACACCTGTGAAGGGAACAAATAGATGCTACCAGTCCCCCTCTATGGGATAGGTTCTTGGCTATCCTCAAACGTCTTCAGCATGTGTAGAGTCTCTCTCCTCCATAATGCATAAACCCAACAAATATATGGTGTGTGACAATGAAAATAATCAAAGTTACAACAATGAGTGCAACAATGAAAATAATCAAAAGTGAATATTGAATGGAAAACCCTTCTATTTATAACAAAATATTGAGTTATCCTCGAATAATGAGCAATAATAAAATATTATTGATCCCATTCTTGGAATAACCGCTTCGAATAGTTTATTAAACTTTTTTAGGAGGGAAAAAGTATTTAAAATTTTATTTAGAAATAATAAATAAATAAATGATTAATTTATTCTCTTAAGGTATTATTTAAGGAATAATAAACAAATAATGATTTATTTAATTTTTCCGAAGGGATTTAGTCAAATTTAACAAAGAATAATGATTAATTATTTATTCTTAGAGAAAAATAAGAAAAATAATGATTTATTTGTTTATTTTTCATGATTGGGTCAAATTTGACAAGGAATAATAATAAAACAGTGGTTTACTTAATTATTCCTAGAAGAAAATCAAATAAATAATGATTTATTTAATTATTCTTCATGGGTTTGACTATAAATTACTTCAAAAATGTGGTTTATTAAGTAACCTCTCAAAGTGAAAGTAATTTTATTGTGGTAAAATTGGCTTTACATGGTGTACTTCGATCCATCTAGTAAATTAGGCTAGATGATCAATTTTTTGGTGAAAACAATAGTTCTCTGATAAATGACCAGATAAAACAACCAATTCTTCCTAGTATCTTCGTTACAGGAATACTCAATTTTTCAATTAAAATTTTCCTATCCAAACAAAATGAGGTAGAGGACAATTAATTATTTAATATACAGAAAATAGAGAATTTAGGAAAATTTCTTTGGGGAAACATCCTTATGAAAAATAACAATTAGTAAACTCTGATTTCAATGTATGATTGTGTTAAGAAAAAGAGAAGCATGGGAAAAGTTCTCCTAAGGCAATCCCCTAACAAAAAATGAATGGTCCTACTACTTTCTCTTTCTCATATGAGTAATGAGAATAATAATACACTGTCCAAATGATGCCAGAGAAATGAATTTGATCATTCTAGCCTCTAATGAAAGCTAGAAAATACTTTTATCTTGCATAAATGTGCACCTTTTCTGAATATTTTCATTTGTATGACACATTAAGGAAAATCCCTACAGGTAGGCTACATATATTCTCTTCACAACCCACTTAATTTTCAATTATATGCTTGAATTTCTAAAATTGTTCATGAACAATAAAGAGTTTTTATTTACCTCCTACCTGCTAATGTTTTGGAATGAAGATGTAAAACTGTTGAAAATATAGATATAAAAAAACAAATCTAACTGAGCCTGGTGAGGCTTTTTCTTTCGAGCCTGGTTAGGCATTTTTTTTCCTTTACTCTTATTTTGCAAAGAATTTAGGTAACTATATTACACAGTCAAATTTGAAAATATAACGAGTTGCAAAAATATTTCATAAAAGAACTAGAGGCAACTGTCAAATTTCCACTAGCATTAGTAAATCAAGGAATATCCTTATCTAGTATATTCAAGGGAAAACATAATACCAAAAAGAGACTTATATATAATAAATAAGGTAACTTTGTAGGAATTTAAAATAAAAGAGAAAAACATTTTCCACGATATAGGCCATTGGTCACTGTAATCTTATTACAATAGCTAAAACCAAATGAAGAATAGTTTTGTGTTGAAATTTTATTTTTAACCCTGCACTATAATTTAATTGAATACAATCGTTGGGTCATGCAAGGCCAACAACTCGTAACCAAGAGGAAAACCATTTAAAACCCGAAAAGGGCTAGTTTTGATCAATAAGAGAATCCTTAACTAAAAGATTCAACTATAAATAAGATGGTCAGTGGTCATCAGTTGGAATAATGGCTTCTACAACAATGGAAGCCATGGTGTTTATTCCAAAAATGTTGTGTCCTATGCATAATTTGTAGTAACCATATTCACGCCAATCAGGCCCCCCGTGAATTCTTGATGGTATAAAATGGCTTGTCCTTGAACGTACTAGGGGCATACCCTACTACACCATATCCCACATGCAATACTCTGGGATTCAATTTTTTTTAATGAAAATGTAAGGGAAAGAGAATCCATCCACATATGTTTGCATAAAATCAACATTGCCTAGTGTAACAAACAACATTCATTAATCACGATTCGCAATCATTAAGGGCATAAAATATTAGAGGATTGCAATCATAAATGAAATAATATGTCAAAATGTTACAAGATCTTACCAACTAAAGGTGAGTTCTTCACATGATTGGCCACAATTTATTCTTCATCTGACACTATGCTGAAGTTGGCAACCATAGCTACAACTTCTTTCTTGTCAAACTTACAACAGCCCGCAATTCATGCGTATGGATAATCTTCCTTCCTTTATAATCCACCAACTTTGAGAGCATACTGATGCGTAGTTATCATTAGGCCTCCATTGCATCCCGATTCATAGTCATCACAAAAGTTTAGAGAGCAACTCTTGGCATGGTCGCTGATTATAAGTTACATGAAAATCAGATTTCAAGGGTTCAAATGCGATTCAACAACAAGAACCTAAAATTGACTAATTTGTGAAGGCCTTGGTATACCAGAGTCACTTGTACCAAGGATGGTAGGAAAGAAAAAATGAAAAGCCCCAATTCCATTAGGGTTACTAGCAAAGCATTGAACTCGAATGACAATACAAAATGTGAACTTTCCAAAGGAGACAGGTGGAGGGGGAAGTTACAGTAACCACCTTGATTTGAGGCAATTCTGTGCAGCACGAAAAATTGTGTGGTAACAAGGTTCGTTACTGTAGCAAACGCATCCTAACTTCCAGTGCGACATTTCAATTTCCCACCGCCTACGATGATGATATGATCTGATGGAAGAAATGTTTTTAATCATCTAAAACATCGGATCAATGACATAAAATAATACACTGTGGCATAGAAGGGAGTTCATGATCAAGAGCTCAAACTTTGTTGAAATTTCAAAGTGTCATAATTTTGATAAAATTAACTTCAGACTGAAGAGCTCATCATTATGAATCCAATGGTGTGAACGACACTCAAATCTGAGCTCGTATGGAGAAGTTAGTGTCAGTAAAAGTTCAGGGTTGAATTGATGACATGGCAGGATTGGGATGATGTGGGAAAGGTCCTAGCCAATCCAGAGGCACCAAGTGGTAGCCTGCCATTGGCCCTCACAAATCACAAATCGCAATCGTAGACAGGTCGAGCTAAAGAATCGGCCCCTGACACAGTGCAGGTTGCGATGCGATGCAATCACAATCGTACATCACAAATTAATGGTAATCGACCCCCGATTCAAGCATGGAGTTGTGATGCGATGCGATCGGATATCAAAATTGCATCAGCGACAAGAATCGATGCCGACCCCGGCAAGGGTTGGGTTTCAATGAGATATCGACTAAAGTTTCGACGAAATGGAACAAAATAGGTATCGACAAGGCAAGGTTTTCAATGTGATGCGATCACATATCGCAATCACACTAGCCACAGGTTATCAGCCCCAGTCTAGGCACGGATTAAGTCCTGATCTGATAATGTCTATTGCGATGAGTGGGATGCTTCAGATGCGATATTTTTCTAGAACTATAGTTAATAATCCCAACGGGTTTGTTATATCACTAGTTCACATGTTTTCATGCATTAAATCCTATGTTAAGGATTACTCTTGGCAAAGACAAATTGTGATGGTCGATAGATAGTGAAACCATAGCCTTAACTGTCAGGCCCTCCACTCATCATGTGATCACTCAATCTTAACTATGATATAGGCAGATTTCATGGTGAAACTGCCAATTTTAGCAGAACTACTAGTTTAGGCTGTAGATAATGAAATTAACTGGAAGTAAGCGAGAATTGGAGGAAATTCTCGGGAGCCTAGCAGAAGTCATAACTAAGGAAATTTTCGATGAAATGGGATGAAAAAGGAGGCTAGATAGCCATTTTTTGGTATTCTGGACTCATTGGAACATGTTTCAAAGTCAAAGGAGCACTTCTGGATAAGTTTTTTTGTAAAATGAAGCCTATGGGTGCCCTCGTCAACTAAAGTGTTGATTCAGTTTGTGGAGGAGTTCCAAGATGAAGATAACCTTGTAGGGGTATTCCAACCTCCATATATTTTCTTCAACCATAACAACAATGTGGTAGCTATATTTCTTCCTTTCTCTATATGTGTATGGAGAAAGAGACTTGTTTAAGTGCTTAAACTAGATTGTTGTACTTGTTTATGATCTTGGAAGTTAGAGTATGGGGTCTTCATTTGAGAGCCCTTAGCTTGTTTATTGTTTCATGACTAACTGTAAGTTTTCATATGTTTAGAGTGAGAATTATTTGTAGAAAATTGTTTCCCTAAAGGGGAAACAAGCCACTCTTTTTGTCAGCACATTTATGTACTCTTTATCTGAAGAATTGTGAGCATAATGAGAAGGGGTCAATCCTTTAGAGCTGATCCAAGGAGATGTATCCCAGGAAGGGTGAACTCCTTTATCAATTGTTGGTGTACTATTGTTTGATGCATGCCTCCATTGAGTGTTTTGGTTTCATGTTTTAATTTTTCTTCATGAAACTATCTTAAACAAAAACACAGAAAAATCATGCTTTAACTTGCTATTTTAGAGTACAACCTCAAGCACATTTTAATATTCTGATGAGGGGAATTAGCATAGCATTACTAATCTGCCCCAATTCAGATCAGGTTAGTATCAGAGCTATGGTTTTTTCTTTGTGCAAGGAGGAATTGATTGTTGTTTTCAATTAAATGTGTTTTGAAGCTCGTTGACGAGAATTTTTTGGAAAGGAGAGAAAGATTGTTTCAATCTCTACCACCAAGTTCTACCTCAAATTGTAATAGAATCTTCAAACAAAGAATCTCCCAATGAGGAGAGCCTCCAAGATTGTCAGAGGATGTGAATTCTTTTAGAAAGGCTTTCTTAGACATGGAAGAAATGGTGAAATTCCTATATGAAGAAAGGAATACCGATTTGCAAGGTGAAGGATTTAGACCTCCAAGAGGAGAATGTTCCTTAAGGGAAGAAGGTAAAAAAAAATGGTGATAAACCACCATATTCTCCACAATATTCATGATTTTCTACAACTATTATGCAAGATGCTAGTGTAGAAAGTCCTTTAGAGAAGGAAAATGGACAAGTTTGTACCTTTTGTCCACATGATGTAGAAAATGAAATTCAATCAGCACCCAAGTTCGAGGAGCTGAAAGAAGAGAGCTGAAGAGTCCAAGAGGACACATCTCAAATTAAAAGGGAATTCAAAATAATATTCATATGAAAATCAAAGGATGCAGCAAATGGTAAGAATTTACATGCTTCTTCCTTATGTGAAAGTATTGATGTAAATTCATTTGCAGTCTTTGGAAAACATAGTAAAGGCATTGGATCCAAACTCTTGACCAAGATGGGTTGCAAGGGAGGAGGCCTTGGCATAAACCAACAAGGCATTAAAAATCCAATTGTAGCCAAAGAGAGGCATAAATGCGAAGACTTAGGCTATTTCACCAAAGAAGTATGTACTTCTACCGATGGTTCATGGGTCACGTGTTCATATTGCCATAAGGGAGGACACAAGGAGTCAAGATGTTGTAGCTACACCCAGAACTGGTTCCTACATGGTTCCTGAAACATAAGGATGATTCGAAGGGGAAAAAATCTCCAAAGAGATATGACAACATCAAAGAAGAGGGGAAGCACAGTTCTTCCAGCCACGCGAGTTCCTCATGCAAGAAAAGTAAACCAAAGAACAACAAACACAGGTATAACAGGTCTGTTAATTCGAATGTTGATAATTCAAATACTAATAATTCAAAAGCCATCAAATCAAATGCTTTTCATGGTGGAAAACAAAACGCGACTTTGAATAACATGTTAAGAAAAAAGTTTCAATACACCTTTTTCCTTTCATCTAACCATTGTGTACAGAAGTGTGATAAGAGGAAAGTAATCATATAGAAGAGGTCTATGTCTATTGGAATTGAGACTGAAAGGAGAAAATATCATCCAAAGATAAAGGCAAGTGGCGCTCAAAAGAATTTGTGTACTCACTGTAATATCAGTGGGCATTGGGTTGAGAAGTGTTGGAAATTGTTTCCACATCTTCATCTTGGTTAGGACAAGCAGATCATGCAAACACCAGAAGAGCAAGCGACCATCCCTGAAGCAGCTTCAGAAGAAGAGAAAGTTCAAACATGGGGTTCATTCACCTAGTTTGGTAAGAAATGGACGGACTATTTGTCCAGTTGAAGTTTGTAAGTTTTTGTTTTGCACTAGTTTCATATCCCCATAGTTGGGTAATTTGTAAAAGTGATGTTCATAAATAAATCACTTATATGCAATAGTCTTTTTCTTTAAGGATTACAATGCTAGTATGGCTGTTGATAGTCAATTTGAATGGAGAAATTTGGGAGTCAATGTCATTCCATTTTTTAAAAAGCATTTTAAGGTTATTGTATGAGTAGTCGAAACACATTTAGTATGTTCCAAATGTGTGTAGCACTTGAGTTATACGAGTATTCACTATGTGAAGCTTGTTTTGGGTTCATTTGACAAAGTCTTTTAAGATCTTATTCTTGATAATGATTTTCCAAATAATCTTCTTGGAATTTTTCTTGGGAAGGATGTTGTTATAGATGGCCATAGTGTCATGGACAGGTTGAGAAAAACATAATACTTTAATCTTTTGTCGCATAGCGAAACATGTAACTTGCAAGATATTGTACTATAGGTTTGTAGGGGATGCATGTGTTAGCTCATCACTTATGGCTCTGAAGAAAAAAGGTGTTAGGGGAAGGAAGGATGACATGAAGGATACTTGTGGTGCAAACAAGTACAGAGAAGTTAGAGATTATTTAATACTTTGGAGACCAAAAGACTTTTAATGGGGAAGAGTGATCAGGAGCTCAAAATTTGTCAAAATTCCAAAGTGTCTAAATTTTGATAAAATTTAGTGTCAGATTAAAGATCTCATCATTTTGAATCCAATCATGTGAATGACACTCAAATCTGAGCTCGTATGCAGAAGTTAGAGACAGTCAAAGTTCAGGGTTGACTTGATGACATGGCAGGATTGGGATGATGTTGCAAAGGTCATATCCAATCAAGAGGAGCCAAGTGGTATCCCTACATTAGCTCTTGCAAATCATAAATCACAGTGGTAGACAAATCGAGTTAAAGAATCGACCCCTGACATAGTGTAGGTTGCGATGCGATGCAATCACAATTACACATCACAGATTAATGGTAATTGTCCCCCAGTTCAAGCATGGAGTTCCGATGCAATGTGATCGCATATCACAATTGCATTGGAGACAAGAATCGCATATCGCAATCACATCAGCCACAGGTTATTGGCCCCAGTCAAGGCATGGATTAAGTCCCGATGTGATAACACTGATTGCAATGAGCGAGATGATTTAGATGCAATATCTGCCCAGAAATGCAGTTAATAATCGCAACGGGTCTGTTATATCACTAGTTTGCATGTTTTCATGCATTAAGTCATGAGTTAAGGATTACTCCTGGCAAAGACCGATTATGATGGTCGACAAATAGTGGAACTGTAGCCTTAACCATTGGACCCTCCACCACGCATGTGATTGCTCAGCCTTAACTGCGAGATAGGCGGATCTGATGGTGGAACCACCAATTTCGACAAAACTACTAGTTTAGGCTGTTGATAATGAAATTAACTAGGAGTAAGCTAGATTTGGAGGAAGAAATTGTGGGGAGACTAGAATAAGTCATAACTTAGGAAATTTTTGACCAAATGGGATGCAAAAAGTGGCTAGATAGGCATTTTTGGGCATTCTGGACTTATTAGAAGGTGTTTCAGAGTCAAAGGAGCACTTCTGGATAGGCTTTTTTTTAGAGTGAAGCCTATAGGTGCCCTAGTCAACCAGAGTGTTGATTCAGTTTATGGAGGATTTCCAAGATAAAGATAACCTTGTAGGGGTATTCAAGCCTCCATATGTTTTCTACAGTAACCATTACATCAGTATTGTAGCTATATTTCTTCTTTTCTCTACATGTGTATGGAGAAAGAGACTTGTTTGAGTGCTTCAAGTGGATATTTGTACTAGTTTATGCTCGTGGAAGTTATAGTATGGGGTCTTGATTTGGGAGCCCATAGCTTATGATTGTTTCATGACTAAGTATAGGTTGTCATAGGTTTAGAGTGAGAATTCTTTGCAGAAGAATGTTTCCTTGAAGGGGAAACAAACAACTCTTTTCGTCACCACATTTACGTACTCTTTATCTGAAGAATTGTGAGCATAATGAGAAGGGATCAATCCTTTAAAGCTGATCCAAGTAGATGTAGCCCAGGAGAAGTGAAGTCTTTTGTCAATGGCCAATGTATTATTTTTTGATGCATGCTTACATTGAGTGTTTTACTTTCATGTTTTAAGTTTTCTTCATGAAGCTATCTTAAACAAAAACACATAAAATTCATGCTCTTACTTTCTATTTTAGAGTATAAAATCAAACACATTTTTATATTATGATGAGGGGAATTAGCATAGCATTACTAATCTGCCCCAATTCAGATCAGTTCATCCCAGAGGAAAACACCTTACGACATAAATATTAATAGTAGTCTTAAAATTGACAACGCTAGTAATGACAATTTCAATTTAGAGTATTGTAACAATTTTTATTATAGTTATAAAAGTTTTGAATGGAAAAAATCTATTTTACATTGTCGTTGGTTTGGTTTCCTCAATAACAAGTCAATCACACTTTAACATTCAACTTGTTATATTTTTTGATACAATATAATTTCAATTCTACATAATTATATATATTAAATATGTTTAGAATTGTACGATAATATATTCTTAAAATGAAAATCCATAACTTAAGTACATCAAAACATATAACTACAATATTTGTTAATTCTTTTTCCGAAAAAAAAGTGCTTATTACTATATAAGGTGTTCACACAAAACAAATTTTGAAATACGAAAGTTTATTTAAACTGAACATTATAAGGTTTAAGGCCCTTTTGTTACACTCATGGTCTAATTCTATTAATTTTTTCATTTCATCTTTAATTGGTTTGATATCTAATTTATCTACCACATTATTTAGGGTGAGGTGGCTATTAACTTGTTCTTCTAGTTCTTTAATCATGTCCTTCATTTTAAGGCTCTCTAAAGCATCTTCTTACTGGGATGTGTGGTTAGTATCTTGGTTTTTTTTCTCTATAACCTGCAACCTAGTCTCTATTGCCACCATTGTATTCTCCAATAGTTCTATTTTATTTTCTATTTGTTTTTGGATTGTGTCTTCAAGAGATGCAAATTTATTTTCCAGCATGGCTTCTAAGTCTGTTTGTAGCTTGACTTCTCTTTCTTCTCTACGTTTCTTTACAGATTCTATATACTCATAGAGGCCTTGTAGAGTAACTGTGCTAGGTCTACCTTTGGTAATCTTTGGTAGCTATGGTGAAATATTCATACTTGAAAATATATGAGCAAATATGTATCAGAAAAAGATAAGGAAAGTGTGCACTTGATATCAACCCTGTCTGTAGATCGCACGTGCCTACCGCAGCCCACAGACCTGATTAGATCGAGTTCATAAGATGTATATGCCATTGACAGACCCAAGATCACCAAAGAGACCCTTATTATCTGAATGTGAGCCTCAAAACTAGAGCGAGGATATAGTGTGAGCGTCAGAATCAGAGCAGATCCAAGTATTTATATATGTTAGATCCAAGATCACCGAAGGGAAAGCGAGGATATATATATTGCTTGAATGCTGCAAAGCTTTAGAATGTGAGCCTCAGAACCGCAGCAGACCCAAGTATTTATATATGTTAGATCCGTATCAGAAATGCGAGCCTCCGTATTAGAATGCCGAGTTCGTTGAGGACTTATATACTGCTTGAATGCCTGAGACCCAAGTATTTCTATATGTTAGATCCATATCAGAATGCCGAGTTCGCCGACAGATCCAAAATCACCAAAAGGTGAGTGAGGATATATATATATTATATATATATAATTAAACTATGGATGTAAATTTTTTAAAATTAATTTATATTTTCTTTTTAATTATTTAGATTGTTTTAAGAACTTAAAATGCATTAATTAATAACCAGATACAATTAGCTACTCACTATGATTATAATGCTAAATTACAAAAACTAAAGTACCCATCTAAGAAAATACAATTAGCTACTCGCTATGATTTCAATGTTAAATTACTAAAACAAAAGTACCCATCTAAGCAAATACAATTAGCTACTCATTATGATTATAATCTTAAATTACAAAAACAAAAGTACCCATCTAACCTATTTTTTGTTGTAAATATTAATAATATATTTGAAAATTATATATAATTTTTTTTTTCTTTAAATAAGAACTTTTCATAGTAAGAAATTTAATTTCTCTAGATTTTTAGTAAATCGAGAGTTAAATATATCTAAGTTTATGAGAAAAAGTTTTTTGGCATAACTCACATGATATTTCATTTGTCGAAGTGTTTCGAACCAACTAGTGTGGTTCATCATGAGGACAAATTGAAGAATCAGATCTAGGTTGCATGTTAAATAGTGAGAGTGGAACATCCAACGGCTATATTTGACCAAACAACGACTATATTGAACTGGTAGGCGAGACCTGCTAACAACTACATTTGACGATGAACCATACTTGTTGGTTCAAAATGCGTCAACAAATGAAATATCATGTGATTTATGCCGAAAAACTTTTTCTCATAAACTTGATATGGATCACAAAAACCTTAATTCAACAATATCTAGGTTAATTTAATAATTAATTATAATTAATTGTAAAAATATAATATTAATCTTTGTATTTTTATTTTAGTTTTTAATGTAATTTTACCCAATCAAAATATTTATATTGATAAATTATTAATTATTTTATTTTATTAAATTAAATTAAATTAAATTAAACGAGAAAACCTTCAATTAACTAAACATTACATTACACCATATCTCTACCCTTATAAACTAAACTACAAAAGCTTTCCAATAAATTATTTCAGAATTGTATAAACCATTCGTTACATAAATTATCCATAAGGAAAAATCATATCCAACCCGACCAATGGATACATATTTCTTATTATCAAAAGGTAAGCCATTTATATTGAAATTCAACTAATTATTTTGTTACATAAATATACTCGAAGGGAAAACGTATGCACTCGATGAGAGGGACAAGAAGGAATGGCTTTTAACATTTAAAACATATGCGTTATCTTAAATAATATGTGGAATGTGAAGAAGATAGATATCATGTATAAGCGGAAAAATGAGTTAGGATTACCTTAATGAGTTAAACGTAATGAGTTGACTCAAATGGGATTATTTTATTGTTGCTTTGCCTTTCCGTGGAAATTAAAAGGTTTTCCGTTTAAATTTTCCCTCATTTAGCATGGAGCATAAGCAAACTAACCCTGAAATAGTATGAAACACAATTAAAAATGAATGCATTGAAGCAATATACCCGTCAGGGTTTTAGAAGTTTACAATTGACTAAAAAGCGATTGTGGAGGGGTGGGCTCTATTTACAGTGTTCAACATTGATGGATTTCGTTTGAGCGTGCTAAGAATATTAACATTCAACTTGTTTGATTATTATAGGATGATTTTATTATGAGTTCTTAGCTATGGAAGCCCTTAGAGCTTTTTCACCAGCTTGGCAAGGTATTCTATGCATTTCACAATTGCTAGACACATGAATGATTGCGACTTGCTCCTAATTTATTTATTTTTTGGACAAACCCCTCCTGTAAATTATTCAAACAAACAATCAAAATCAGCAAGAACAAAAGATTGCAATATCTCTTGTTCAAAATGCAAGCAGAGTGATTTTTGTTGAATATGAAATGAATTATTATGAAGAACAATACATATAAAAAATATAGATAAAACAATTAAAAAACACAGTCACTGTGTGAGCTAAAAAATGCTGCAAGTCTCATATATATAATTCAACTGTTAACTACATTCTTATATAGTAAAACTATTACTAAAATCAACTCTAAAACAAATCTACTGACATTATAGCTAATTTAGAGCACTTTCTAGCAACATTGACCACCCCAACAATCTGCTGCTTTAATTTTGCAGTGAACACAAAATCTGCTGGCTACTTTGTCAGCTAATTACATAACTAATTAAGCATTATTTCCAACACTCCCCCTTAATGATTAATGAGGATTTAGTATCTTATCTCTTATTGCCAAAAACTGATCTTTTGCCACTGCTTTGGTGAAGATATCTGCTAGTTGATGCTGAGTATTTATATGCCTTAATTCAATATCCTTCTTCTGCACCAAATCTCTAATGAAGTGATATTTCAGGTCAAAATGTTTTGTCCTGCTGTGATGACACAACACTGGATTCTTTGCTAACTTGATGGCACTTACATTATCACAATAAATCACTATAGGCTGAACTTGTTTTTCTCCAATTTCTTCCAAAATTTTTCTGAGCCAAAGAGCTTGTGTACCTGCTGAGGTAACTGCAACATACTCCGCTTCTGTGGA
>APFE031593746.1:0-12449 GCA_000404065.3 Pinus taeda
ATCCACAAATAGAATCCTGCAACTCATAGACCATGATCCATATGTCTAAAAATAGACTTTGCGCCAAAAATAGCCTGCGGGACCATTTAGTGAAGGTAACTTCTTTTCACTAAGCTCCATCATCTTGTTGCATTTTCAACAAGGCATTCCATTCTTTCGAGAACATTTTGTTTCATAGTTGAGCAAAGATATCCAGGAGAGATAAGAAGTACAGAATACAAAGAGGATATGTGCACTGTAACAACCCATGGGCCATAAGCATTACTTCTTTGTACTTGTAGCCATATTTACAGACAGAGAAAGAGAGCGAAGCGACCTCACCTTCTAGTTGGGTTTTCTCCCGAAAGGGTTTCCCAGAGAGAATATCTTGTGTCCTATGCGTATTTGAACTTATTTTGTCATTTTCTACTTTTTTTCTTAATTTCCATTTACATGTATGCGCTAATTATAGTTAAATCCACAAATCTTAATGTTTAATAAACTGTAATACTATAGAATTTTCAAAGTTTTAGTATAATATTATTTTATCTACTGTGACGAACTATCTAGTGGAATATCCATGGTAGTTTACGGATCAAGCAATTTTCTCTTTCTGTGTTCCTCTTTGCATATCCCCAATGAGGTCAGGGTATAAGGATTTAGGGCTCAAACTAGTTGAACCTTTGCAAGACTAGCCTCACAAACCCTGACAACCTCCCATGGTAGAAGAAAAGAAAGATGAGGGAGCTAGAGATCCTTTCAAAATATTTCTTAAGAATCCCTTGAGTGAAAAAGGACTGCGGTGATGGACAAATTTTCCCCAATCCTTCGAAAAATACCCACAGGAGACACATCTTCATCAAATAGCCACTCTGGAGGTGAAAATCCCTTTAAGGTACAAGTCAACTTTGACATTCCCATATTTGAAGGGTAGATAGACGTAGACACCATAGATAAATGGCCAAATCTATTAGAAGGATATTTTTTGGTTCATGATTTTTCCAATCGGAAAAATATTAATTTTGCACTCGTCAAAGTCAGCCCCCATGTCAAGGACTGGTGGGCAACCTACTGTGAACATTGGGATGAGAGATAATCCTCATTGTTTTCAGCCACACCGACTTTGAATTCTTTCTGAGATCCCTTCAAGGAACAATATTACCCTATCAAGAGCTATGAATATAAATACATAAAGTGGATCACGTTGTGGTAGGGAAGGGACCAAGACATTCCAGAGTTCAATTTTTTTTTTCATACCCTTTGCATGAAGTTAAGTATCAAGGATTTTGAGTGACATTAGGTACTCAAGTACTGTGACTATCTACAAAATTACATTTAGGACAAGATGGAGTTCCTAGACATCTCCTCACTTGGCGTCACCTACGGATACACTATCAAGATCGAGCAAAAATTTAAACATAAGAAGCGAGACTTTGGATCTGTGAATTCGAAGAAAGGGAAAGGTGCTTCCAAACCATAGAATAAAGGATAGGGCCAAGGTGGGGCGACCCAGGTGATGAGCACCAGTATTATAGTAAGAATGCTACAACTCCTAGGGCTACCAACTTTACTTCATCAACTTGGGGTTCATACAAACTGGGAGGTGATATTGCTGTATACACAAATAGATGTAATGGGTCCACTCTTTGTCATTGATGAGTTGGTTGATATACCCCTAGGGTTTCTCAAACCAACCTTATATTGATTTAGAAGAAGTTTGATTGCCAATGGAGAAAGGATAATTTTACCCTAATTGAGAGGATTGAAATGCTACCTACTGCAGTAATGAAGGACTAGAATAGATGCCTAAAACACACAACTCATATAGATATTTGTTAAGATACCTTGCTTCAGAAGAGTTCTAATTTAACACATGTGAAATCCTAACTAACCTAAGCATGGAATCTGATCTAATCAGACACTTAACTGTTGTGCACATGAATAACCATAACAACCTTTTTCTTTTTGTGTTTTTGTGAAAACATGAATGCTAATTCTTCTTGATTGCATGGCAGATGGGATAGGTGTGGAGAGAGATGGGTGTGATGGGTCAAAAAGATTGGGAGGAAAGCAAGGGTGTTATCCTCACTTTCATGATACATTTCTCACAAATCGGGCTCAAAACAGGCTACTACAGGTCTTCCTACAGGATGTCGTAATTTACCCACAGGATCCCTTGTTTTCCTACAGGAACAGGTTGAAAGCATAAGGAGTGATTTGGATAATGGAATGGAGCTTAGGGAAGGTGATTTATGGAAGGAATAAGGCAAGGAAGTGGTTGGAACTCAATCATAACTCAAATTGAAGCTATATGATGGTTGGATTTGCTCAACAAACATGGCAAGTTGTCCTTGTAAAATGATAACTCAGATTGAGAACTTGGTGGCATTTTACGATCATGGGTGGGTATGGTTTGGTTGAGGCTGATGATATGAGGTCTTCCTGTGATATTGAAACTCCTACAACATACAAATCATTGTTGGCATTTATCCATAAATCAGTTCAAAGCAAGCAGGGTTTACAACAATATAAGGAAAACAGAATTTGCATAACTTATTTGCTAAGTTCATGCATGGAAATGCTTGAACCCTATTATGAAAGCAACATGAAATCTAATACAACTTAAGATATCAGAAATAACAACTGCAACCTATCTTCTAAAACTGAAAGATGCTAACCTAATTAGCAGATAAACCCTAAATTTCATAAGAAACTAGAATTCTGTCTTTTTTTGGGCTGAATGGGATTTTTTCCTCAAACCATGGTCCCTAAACGGAGGAATGAGGTAAGATCCACCTGTTATCAACTTTTTTGATATTTCCTTATCTCTCTAATGCTACTATTAAAGCTATGCACAAATGGAAGCAAACTAATCAAATTCACCAATACTTGCAATGTGACAATGCCAAAATCAATTTAACAAGTAATCTATCAAATAACCTAAGCATACAAGTACAGTAAGAGGAACCTCTGCTGTTAGGGTTGGGTCCTAATCCAAGAGCTTCAGCCCTCTGATTCAACTCAGTGATGGATCAAGGGAATGCTCATTTTCATTAACATATCAAAAAATACATAACAATGTTTGGTCACAATCCTTCAACTTGAAAGTGCTTAGCTATTTTGCATAAAAAATACAAATCCTAATGAGGCTCTAGGCCTCTTTATTTATACAACTGAAGTTTCCAACAACTTCCTTAAATCAAGGGAGGCTTGGCTCCCAATCTTAATATTAACTGGTTCTTAACTATCATTGGATTGGCTACCAATGATCCTCATGACTCGGCTGCCTGCAACTCTGTGCTGGTGTAATTTGATTGAGGGATATTCTAGTGAATGAGGATTTAATGAGGGAGATCCATCTCCTATAATCTCTCATTCTTGTCTCATTTGAGTTCCCACACCTTAATTAGCCATAATTTGGTCCCAAAAACCTGCAATCAATGCACATTAGGACACTAGGCATAACATCTTAATTTTACTCATCTCATTAAGCAAAATATAATTAAAACATGTAAAGAATTGTGAGAAGAGTTGATTTTAGTAGCTTGGAGGTGTATTAAGGTCCATATATTTTCCCAATTGTGAGCCTCATCATCACCCCCTACTGAAAGTGTTGCTCATCCTCTGAGCAACTCAATTGATGTCCATGTCCTTCATTGCTTTGGTGGCTTCCTTGACATCCCATGCTTCTGCTGTAGTCTTCCTTCTGTGAATAAAACCCTTCATTCTTCTCTATCTCTTGCCACTGCTTTCTTCTTCGTCTTCTTTTCTTCCTTCCAACATTCCCAAAAGCAATGGTGGACTGAGCCTCAAGCTAATCCAATTGACTTTGAGTCTTTGTAGTGCCTTCTTATACATTGGGGTTCTATTTAGTGCCTTTCTCATTCTGTCAAGAGAATGATATTATCTAATTTTTAGGCTCCAAGGCAAGGTGTTCCATATCCTTTGAAAGGCTTGCTAGTTGTCATCTCCTAGCAATATTAGCATGTCTTAAAAGTTTGTGACTGCATGTTCTTGTACAACAAGGTACCTTGGTGCAAGCTTGGGATCATTTGCAATGAGGTTGTGGGTGCTGATGACAACCATTGGGTTAGATTGTTCTGCTCTGATCATAAGGGGTTATACCTCTTCTTTTTCTAATACCTTTTTCATCTTATAGCTCTTACCTCCTCATGACTCATCCAAGATGTTAAGGCCATCAATTGTAAGTCCCCTAGCTTTGGATTTGGGTCCCACACATTTAAATATGTTAAGGCCAAATTGTGTAGGTTAGAGATCAATGAATTGTCTATAGCCTTGGAAGGGCAAAGTTCCTCTTTGTGTTAGGGTCTTTATCTAGAATTGTAGCCATTATTCCTTGAGGTACAAGGCATAAGACTTTGTTGGCATCCTGCACTGGATTTCCTCCATGGAAAAACTGGCCATAGTTTCCAATTGGCTTTCCCTTTCTTGTAGCTACTTCCTTAGCCATGTGTTCTCAACCTATAACCGAGGTTCCATCATTGCTTCTCCATCTCTTATGCTGCTCAGTTCTCTTCCCATGTCTTGCAATTTCTCCTCTATGTGGCCTACATCCTCTACCCCTTTTGATTTAGCAATTTGCATCCACCCATGTGTCCTTGCCCTCTCTTTCTCAAGTTCAAAGAATAGGGGAATGACAAACTTATGTGGTATCACCCTACCTCCTTCAATGAACCTGTAGTAGGAGCTAAGGTTTGGCTATGGGCTAGGTTCTTTCAGTTCTTGGCCCTCTTCCTTTGTTTCTTTATGAGTCATTCCTTCCTAGTCTCTTTTCTGTGTTTCCTATAAGTTTGATAGAGTTTCCTATAGGATGGTCTCTACTTCTTGTAGGTATGATTGTGTCTCTTGTAGAAGATCTTTTCCCTTTGATGCGACTGACCTTGTGACAGGCCTCCTAACATAGGTGATTAGAGGCTTTGGAGAAGCTTTTTTTGATGTTCCTTTTCCTTAATTTTTGTTTAGAGGGGCTACCTTTTCTTGTTGTTTTGGTGAATCCTCAATGACAATTGGAGTTTTGGTGAGGATTTGAGGTCTCCCTTGTCTAATCCTAGTTCCCTTCCTTGTCCCAAAGTATAGTTGGGTTTGTCTTTGCCTCTTTCCCATTGATTTGACAAGTGTACTTAGGGAAGTAAGATATATTGCTGCCTCATTATCTGTAGGCTTTGGAGACACCCTTGGTGATTCTTCTTCTTTTCTGCCTTGAGTTGTAGACTTCTGTTCATCCTTTTGTTCTTTTTCCTCTTGTCCATTTTCTTTCTCATCCTCTTCTTTGTCTCCTTCTTCCTCTTCTTTTTCTTCCTCTATTTCTTCACTCTGCTCGTCTGTTTCTTCTTCTTTTTCCTCCTCTGTCTCTTCTCCATTTTCCTCCTCTGTCTCTTCTTCATTTTCCTCCTCTGTTTCCTCTTCTCCCTCACTAGTAGTAGGGCTTTTGTCATACTCAATAGCTTGAATTTCTCCTTCTTCCTGCATGTATGCAAATGTTGTTCATGCAATATGGAATCTTAAGTTTTGTAGAGCATCTTCAGGAATGAGTTTGATCAACCCATGATGGGCTAGTTGCTGATGTTTTTCATCTTGCACTTTGATGTTCATGTCTATCATGGATTGTAGAATAAAATAGGGTATACTCAACCTATTTTGAGGAGGTGTATTCTCTCCAAATATTAGTTCTTGCAGGAGTCTGAAGTGGTATCCATACACTACACTCTATCTCCCTTCACATGAAATATATTTGATGAGGTGGTAACTGACTTCATTCCAAGGGTATGGTATGCTCTCCCTTCTAACCCCATTTTTTTCCTCTAATGGCTCTTCTCCTTCCAAAAAGAATCTTTTCTTTGCAAGGGTGTTGTTACCTTGTCTTCTTTTCTCCATGGTAACCCTAAGGGGAGTGTAGTGATTCTACTTATAACCTTAGGGGTAATTGCTACTGATAAACCCTTCACCATAGTAGTGGCACTAGTCCTAGTGAGTGGTATGAGTGAGAGGAAAAATTCTCTGGCCACATCATCATCATATCCTCTCATCCTCTCAAAGGACCCCATCCATTGGTGCCTTGTAAAAATTTCCACCACAAGAGGATATTGTTGGATCCTTGTTGTGTTTATGGGTTCTCTCTTGTTGAAACTTCCTATCATATTTCCCTAGTAATTTTAGAGGCTTGTGTGGTTCAAGACTTCTTGTAGGTGAGGAATTTTTTTAATTTATCTTTTGGCGACATGCAATACAATTTTTCTATCCTGTAATGCGTTGCAAATTCCTAACCGAATTGAGGTTTTTTTTTTTTAATGGAAAATATGGAAGGTATTGCTCCTACCTCACTTTGCTACATTCTGGTGATGATAACCCTTGATTTGACCTCCCTTAGTTCCCACTGATAGCCTTGTAGGATGATTCCTCTATATTCTGTAGGCTTCCTGTAGGTTTCCTGCTTGATGTAGATGCCAACTGTTTCTTGTAGGTGGTATTTCAGGAGTGTCGAGAGCAACCTCTTCGTTCAATGAATCCTTGAAGTTGCCTTTGCTTTCTTCATATGGGAATCATTGTTTTATTTCTATTTATGGATGATCATGTGGGGTGGTGTGTTGGCTGGTTGGCTGGGAATGGTACTGAGGTGCAAAAGATGAGGGAGAAGGTTCAGATCAGGAGGGATGAGTAGGGGGGCCCCAAGAAGGAATGAATGTGTTTGGGGTTAAGGTTGTAATATGCATAGGATGACCCTTGCATTTCCTACTGGCATGGTTGAGGCCCATGAGGCCTCCTTTGATTTATGTAGCAGAGCTATTTAGTCACCCCTTTAGTTCCCTAATACAAAAATTTTAGTCCAGGTAGAGAAGGGAACTTGTCTATGGAGTGGTTTTCTTCATAGACCGAGAAAATTTCTATAAGGTTTAATGGACATTCATTCCTAGGGCGTCTCCTTGTGCATCTAGGGCAAAAGATGGCTAATGCTTTCTCTGATTCTTCCTGCTTTCTCTTGATTTGCATAATGTCCATTTGTAGGGCAAGGGTTTGCAGAATTTCACTCTTAAAATTGTCCAACATGTTTCCAAATTCACTTTTTATACATGTGTTGGAAGAGGATGAGCTGACCACTATTTGACTAACCCTACCCCTTTTTCTAGATTCCCTAGAATGGTCCTTAAAAACAATCTTGATATCCTCATAGGGTAGCTGGTAGATGTCCCCTCCTAACAGCAGGTTTAGGGTATCCAGGAGATTTTCCCTGATCCCCCTGAGCAGGACTAGCTTAAGTGACTCAAGATCAAGTGTGCACCTGACCCTTTTGTGGCTAAGCTAGAATATTTCCTCATAATCCTCTAAGGACTCATCATGCCCCAAGGTCATTCTAAAAATTTCCTCTTTGGTGCCTTTGGACTTGCAGTAGTCCCTATACTTGTTGTTGAAAGATTGCTGCATCTAAGCCCAGGCAGTGATACTATCCCTAGGTAAACCCATGAACCAATGTAGAGATGTATCCTTGAGAGTGGATGGTGTTGGATAGGTAAATCCCCTCTACGGATAGAGGCGATCCCTACTAGCCCAACAGGGGTCTAGCAACAATCGAACAATGCTACACCGCAGGTTCCTAGTTGTAATTAACAAGTGGGTGAGAATAACCTACTTGGATTCCAACGCTTGTTTGTCGAAGAGATATTCCTCTCGCTCCTTCGCTCTGGCTGATCACAATTCCCCGCTATCCTCGCGGATGAATACCTGCACAAGCAAAAGAGGGCAAACAAAAGCGTAAAATCTACTAACAACAACTATGTATCGGTCAGGAAAGATACAATTTGCATTCATCAATCATTGAACAAATGTAAATGGAACCATAAGAGTAGTCATCTATCTTTATTAACAAAAAGTAGAGTAAGGTACAACCGATGTCCTGACGCTGAGTCCTTCTCTAGAGGGTCAAGCCAGCATATCTTCCAAGCATTCACCTTTGAAGCAAATCTCCCAAGTCAAAAGGTCTCTCTCTCACATACAAGGCAACAAGATCATGACCTTCCTCAAACTCAAAGCAATCCTCACACAACACACCAAATGCCTACAAAGAGCAGCACTAGTGCACTAAGAATTCCTCAATCAAAGTCTAATTGTTCCAAACTAGCTGCTCATGGGCAATGGAGGAGGCTTATAAAGGAGAAGGAGTCTCCATGAATAGGTAAAGGATGAGCTTTCCCCCAAGATAAGTGGATGGTCAGTCGAACAGACATGCCAGAGAAAGGATGGCGACCTCAACAATGCTAACAACCAAGCTTGGAGGGATCTGGAAGGCTGGTTGTTAGAACAAATTCGCCCAAACAGGATTAGCGCGGGTGAGACACTGGGCTGCCGCGCTGACATCGCAGATCAACTATAGAGGAGGTCCGGTCAGCGCGAAAAGGACAAACGGAGGTGGCGCTGTTCGTTAAAATGGGACCAGCGCGGAAAGACGTGTGCTTCCGCGCTGGCAGCACATCAGATACATTGGCCTCCGCCTGTCAGCGCGGTTATTTGATTAACAGACGCGATGATCCATTTAACTTAGGCAAAGAGGGTTTTTTAGCCTTTTTTGAGGAGCATGAGTATAGGTGAATGTGGTTTATAGCACAGTAGGGAGACTGACATGATGGCAGTGACATTTTACTGTGTAACACATCTCCCAGAAGTTCTCCCTGAAAAACTACTCAGAACTGGTCAAAAATGGACCACACAGACTGCTCAGTGCTAAGGGTGCGATGCATCTCACCTACTACATGCAGAAAGTGTGATGCATACTGAAAAGCGCTTCTGTAGGGTGCGATGAGCTAGAGCAGACAAATGGCATAGGCAATTGGCTAGGTGGAAACCCATAGAATCTTCTAGAAACTGCCCATTTGACACTTGCCTCTCTGAATTCGCCCAGGGATGAGTAAGAGGTCATGAAATCTCCAAGTGGAACCAAGAAATATCAGAGAAATGACACTAATAAAAAACCTAGAAGGTGACTCACCCACCTGCAAATATCTATATATGGATCCCTCATCCTAGAGATCTAGGGGTTGGAATTTTGTATCTTGTAAGGAAGTGTTGTTGGTTTCTCTGTGGAACATCATAGTGTTGGGTGATCTAGCTTTCCATGAGGTGAAGAGGGTTTTCATGCTAGGAGGATGGCACTGAGTCAGACCAATGGGTTGTAATCCTCTCTTCTACTACTTTTATGAATAAAGCTATTTGAGTTTTCCTCCATATTCTTGTATATCTCTGAATCTTGTATTGATATATGCATTTGTATGGTTAATATATATATGATCCTATATTGTTTATGGTTATAGATCTCTATGCTGTGATGGTATTATACTGCTTTGACTCTATAGGTGTTCTTTGAATTGGGACAAGTAAGGAAGGAGTGGCAAAGATCTGTCAAATGGGAGAGGAAACAAGCAAGGAGCCAAGCGAAAGACTGAGGTTGGTACTCTTTGCTTCTCTCTCATCTATTTCTCATAAAGGAAAACACAAGTGACTTTAGTTTGTTTGTTTCTAAGATAGCTACCCGTCTTAGTGGGACTAGCAGCTCTGAATGGACACTACTTTTCCCAATAACACTTGTGGTTATCTACTGCATAATATTCAGGGTGCCATGATGAAAATGACAAAGTCTTCTATGCCATAGTTCACCGACATTGTGGATCTGCACCTTCTCTATATTCATGCTTAATGCAACACAATCTTCCACAACTAGCTTGTATAGGTTCTTCACATGAACCCCGCTCTTCTTCACCTATCTTGTGGCTATGTGTCTTAGGAATGATTTCCCTTTGCTGAAGATCACATCATAACCATGGTCTTTCAACATACCAACTGAGATGCAATTTTTCTTTAGGCTTGGAACAAACATGACATCCTTGAGTTTGAGAGGGGAGTCATAATTCCTCTGAAAATTAATTGTACCAATACCGGTTGTACTATACCTCCCATCATCTCCCATCTCGATGTGCATCTAGAGGTCTTTCTCCTCCAGGTCACTGAAAAATTCTTTGTTTCCCGTCATGTGGAACGAGGCACCATTGTTCAAGTACCACATGCACCCCATCACTGTCCTCGCCATGCATGTGATAAGGGTGAAGTCAAGCTCGAATTATGAAGCCAAGGATTCACCTTCCACTCCTCTTGAAGTATTATTGATTGTCTTCTTGTGTGGACACTTCGTGGCATAATGCCTGAATTCATGACAATTGAAGCATTTGATTTTGGACAAGTGCTTCTTATTTTCCCCTCTACTGGACTCTGGTTTGGATTGGGATTTCTTCCCTTTCCCCTTCTTTTCCTTTCCATCCAAAGCACAATTATCCTCATCCTCACACTTGGATTAATTCCCGTATCTAGTGTTCCTCCTGATCTCCTCTTGTACCAAATCAAACCATAAGTGTTCCTAGTTTAGTAGTTTCTCCCTCCTATTCACCAAATCTTGGTAGTTATGCCAGCTCTTGGGAAGGCCTAGAAGGGTTAGGCTTACCAAATCATCCTCTACAATAGTAACACCAACTCCACCAAGTTCATCATGAAATTTTGTGAACCTGCTCAGGTATTGCTGAATAGAGTCATTCTTTTGCATCTTGATATATCAAAGCTTATCCTTGAGTGCCAATTTCATGTGGTTGTTGTTCTTCTAGAAAAAATCTGTTAGTGCTTTCCACATTTCATATGGGGTTTCTTTCCCATGGATATTGGAGACAATGTGGTCCTTTACTCCCTCCAACATAAATCTTGTCGCCTTGGCTACACAATTCCTCCATTTTTCTAGATCCTTGATGTTAGTTGACCTTGGTTTTGGAATATCTTTCTTGAAAAATTCCTTCAACCCATTGTCCTCCAGTATCGCCTCCATGCGGTCCTTCCAAGCAATAAAGTTTGAGTTTCCCTCAAGGGCATACTCAAACCTTACACCATAGAAATCCATCCTGCTAGCTTTGAAGGATTGATCTTGCAAATTTGATCCTCCTGTAATAACAATTTCAAATAACAATGTAAACTTTGAAATGGGAACTACAAACTCAAAATGGGAACTATGGCCAAAAAACCGCAGAAAAACATCAAAACAGTGCTAAAAACGAAAAGTGTGTATACTGGAATGATGGTATTTTTTAAGGTCAATTTTGAACACATTTTAAAAATGGTAGTGAAAACGAATTTTTTGTGCAAAAAACACCTTGAAAATGAAAATTGTTGATACTGGAACAATGGTTTTTTTTTAGGGTCAATTTTCAACATTTTTAAAAAATGCTAGTAAAATCGATTTTTTATGTGCAAAAAAACAATTGTTTATGAGGAAAAAACACACTAACGTTTTTGGTAGAATAAAATTTTTCTTTCCTAAGTATAAATTCAACATGTTTTCAACCATAACATGCTAGATACAAAAAAATTGGAATTTTTTCAACCATAAAATTAAAAAACCATGACTTTATGAACAATTTACATGACTAAATGAATCAACATGTCATTATTTGTATATTGAATGAAACATACATTATATATCTAATTCAATGTTGCATTGTAGATATTCTAAACTATAAAAATTATCATAATTAGGACATATAATCCAACAACATAAAAATGACTCATAACCTCTGATTTAACACCATATGGAAATGAAAATTTTTATTTCAAGATACGATGCAAACATCCGTTATATAAACTATCTTAGAAAATTATTCAAAATCACTCATATTTTCTTGCACACCATCAGAATTCACATCTTTAGATGAATGTCTAGATACTGACAAAGATGTTCCATATTCTTCTCTTTCATCAACAAGTGCCCCATTTGAGTCCAAATGCGTGCCCACCATTTCAAATTTCAAAATTCTTCTAGATGTATGACAGGTTTTAGCAGACTCCCATCTCAACACTGTTCCTTTTGGTAACAACCTTTTCAGAATCTCTATTGTCTTGAAGTGAAGAGTTCCTCTCTTTGTTAAATTGAAGTCATAAACAAGTATGTCAACATCCTCCAATTTTAAGATGTCTATGAGGTAGTGATTTATATTTGTACCCTTTCTTTTTCTCTTTTCGCCATTTTTTTTTTGTCAACTACCATATCTGGCTTATACACACCATTGAATGGGTGTGTATTTGTGGCATACCAATGTAATTCAACACCTGTAACATCCTCATTTTCTATAAAGACCTTTATAACCTTAGGAACCTAGAATGGATAGCCATTGGGATCTCCATCTGTTAGCACCATGATCATGCAACCCTCCTTAATATCCTGTACTGAACCCTTGTAAAGGTCTTCCATGGCTTCACGTTGTGCACTAGATCTTCTAGAACCAATATACATCTCTCTTTCCTCTACCAGTGAAGAATTAATAATACCTTGAGATTGTTGTTGTTCAACAATGTTTATTTCCTCATGTTCATTCGACACATTTTGTGGCCAAATAAATGGATTTTTCAAAGGTATATCTTCATTTGTTGTT
>APFE031593751.1:0-36470 GCA_000404065.3 Pinus taeda
TACTTTGTTTTATTACTGCACTTTAATATATGAGAAGACAGCATTCCTGAATTCGATTTGTGACTAAGTAATTGACTGGCCAAGGTTGCAGAGGGCCCCTGTACACCAAAGCTTTGTATAGTTTCTTACTTGCTTTCATTTACTATTTTTTTTATAATCATTGCTTGTATATATTTTGTGTTGTTCTGATGTTCATTGCTGTCCATATTTCCTTTATGTTTTTTTTCATAACTGTTAGCTGATCAGTGCTTCTTTTACAGGTTTTTGTAGGCAGCGCAGGCAAATTTACATATTTTTGATAACTACTGACATGAGATCATCTTGTCCTTTCTGTTGATTTTCATTTACTGAGTTTAATTCTAGCATTGTCATTTCTTTCAAGTTTTGTTTTGCTTATTTACTTTTCTGCCATTTAGAAATCATATTACTTGCCTGTTTATGATTTCCTTTCTATAGCCAAGCGACTCAATTAGTAAGGAATCAGAATATTACTTGCTGTAGTATGATTTAGTTTGCTTTCCTGCAAGTTAGAGATTGAATTACTTATGTCATTTTCAAGAGTTGAAATATGAATGAGTAGTTAAATCTTAGTTTCCTTTTATGCAATTTAGATATCATATTACTCGGCTTGTTTATGATTACTTCCTATAACCGGAGCGAGTCGAAAGGTGAAGGGTCAGAATATGGGTTGAAGTAGTGTGATTTAGTTTGCTTTGCTTTCAGTCTTTGAGTTGCTTTAAGTTCAGTTTTTATTTTCTTTTTCATACAACAGTAAGGATACTGGGCCACTGTCACTAGTTCACTGTTTTGGTACATTTACTTCCTTTTGAGAATTGATTTCATTACAGTCAGTTTGGAAACCTTCTTTTTGAGAACTTTTAAGTTTGGAAAATCATTGTAGAAATCACCATTACCATCCATACTTAACTTTCAATTTTGCCATCTCACACTAGGGAATCCACAGAAGATAAACCCAAAAACAAACTCAAAAAAATAACTCAAAAACGACAAAAGACTAAGGAAACGGTTATCTTGCACATACAGTGCACTTCACTTCATCAGTTTACGAATCCTGGATTGACATTTTAAATAGCAAATTAGGACATACTAAATTGACCAAACAAAAGGGGATAACGATTTTTTATTGTTATCTTATTCAGTGCTCGGTAATCAATGCACATTCTCCACAAGCCATCTTTCTTTTTCACCAGAACGATTGGTGACCCACATGGTGATGTGTTAGGCCTGATGAACCCTTTCTCGAGCAACTCCTGCACCTGCTTCTTGATTTCAACATTCTCTAAAGCAGACAACCTGTACATCCCAATGTTAGGAAAAGGAACATCTTGCAGCAAAATAATATCATGTACTATTCCCTTTTTGGGTGGCAGACCTTTAGGTTCTTGAAATAAGACATCATACTCCGAAACGATCCTTTTTATATCAACTTGCTGATCAGCATTACAACCCTCAAATATATTGGTCTTATCAGGTGCCTTTTCCTTTGCAACCATCAGTAAGAACTGTTTGCATGAATTTATCATTCTTTTCATCTATCCTAAGTTTATGAGAGTATAATTATTCTTGAGCTTGTGAGCTCTTACAAATTATTCGAGTCCATCTTTAACAAGTAGATACTTGTTCTCAGCTCTATAGAAAATAGCCTTTCTATCGTACAAGTAAGGACTTCCTAAAATAATTCCACATATATCCAAAGGAATTACATCTAACTCAACCTCATCTACAAATGCTGACCCAAAAGAAAACTTGAGTTTGCACTATCTAGTCACTTGTAGTTGTGCTTTATCATTCAACCAACCTAATGGGTATGGTTTCTTATGAGGTGTAGTTGTTAATCCCAATTTCTTTACAATTGCTTTAGAAATTAGATTTACTTGTGAGCCACTATCAAACAAAGTATCAATCTTTTGATTTTTGGTATGGAAAAGCTCATGTCTTTTTCTCTCATGTTCTTCATCAATAACTGATTGAGCAGAATTACTAGTAGATGCTTCAGAATTCTTACCTTTTATACCTATGGCTGCAATGATTGTTTCATCTCCCGAGTCTGACCCCAAATCTCTCTGAATAGCTGCAACAGTCTTCTTCTTCTTGCCCTCGGACTTCTTAGATCTCAGCTCTGGATGCAGAATCCAACAATGCTCATCATCGTGCCCCTCCTTTTTGCAGTAAGTGCATGAAGATTTGCCTTTTTGTGTAGTGTTAACCTTCCTTTCTTTCCACTTCTGCTTTCTTTTCTCCTTGCTCTTGCTTACAGTGGGTTGGGATGGTCCCCCAACTTTTAGATTCCCATTCTTTCCTCTAGCTTCTAGATGAGTATCTTGTACAGATACTTCATCTATACTAGTGGGATTAAACATGAGGATGGTATGCCTCATGTAGCTGTGTAGACCACCAATGTACTTTAAAAGAGTTTCTGGTGAGTCTAACGAGATGCCCAACATCAATGCTCTCTTTCTAAATTCTTGAGTATACCCTTGCACACTTTGCCCTTTCAACTGCCGAAGAGTTTGCCAACTCATCATGGTTTGTTGCATGTAGGCCAATGGATAGAACTACTTTTTGATGGCAGCAACAAATTCACTTCAGACAGAGATGGTCTTACCATGCTTCTTCATATCAGCTTGGGTTCTGCCTTCCCACCAAAACAGGGCAGTGCCTCCTAGGCGTAGGCTTGCCAGCTGAATCTTGCTCTTGTTCGAGTCTATGTTCTGCACTCTGCAATACACATCAATTTGTCTAATCCAATTGTCCAACTTTTCAGCATTTAGCTCTCCATCGTATATAGGCAAATCAAATTTGACATCTAGTTTAATCAAGGATGCTTTATTATTATGCACAGGGCTATTATGAGGTGTAGGAAAGCTTTCTTCTTTCCCTTTCCCTCTTGAGTGGTCATGGGAATGAGATTCATCTTCTTCTTTATCTCGTTTAGAGCCTGATGAATCTTCATCCTTATGCTTTCTAAAGTCCCTATACATTTCTTCTAACATAGACTTTATAGCTAGGAAACTTTCTACAAATTGAGGGTCTGGCCCTATAAAACCTTCTTCTGACATTGTCTTTCGAGAATAGACTCTCCCAATTTCTGGATTAGTTTCCACCAACTCTCCTTCTCCTAATTTGAGCTTTGATCTAGTGAGCATTCACAGCTAAACCAACACAATCTTGTCTAACCTTACAGCCTAGAGCGTTGATACCACTTGATCTGATAATCACCCTATGAGTGACCTCAATTGAAGATTTGTTATACAAAAGGTATTATAGACTCATGTGCTGGTGTGCGTTCTGTGCTATTCAAGCAATGGATCAATCAGATTGCCAATACACAGACATTTAAATGGAAAGACAGCAGAGAAATACAGTAAGCAACACAAAGACACAAACAATTTTTAATAAGGAGTTCACCCTATTCTCCAGGGCTACGTCTCCAGTCCAGCTTCAGTGGTGGCCTTGTTTTATTGTGTCTTACAGTAGAGAAATTATAATACAGGGACTCAATGTGAGTTCTCCTGAAGCAGATTTTGCTAGGTATGGTGGTTCTTGGATTCCCCAAGCCACTCAGAGTTCATAGACTCTTTTTCTTCCTACCAGCTCTGTGACCCTTGGTCTACAGTGGGAAGAGCCAATGTGATGCTCAGCCCGGACAGATTCCTCTATGGAAAGGCTTGAATCCTCAAGCTCTCTAGTGCTCGACGCTGCCTGTGGTCAGCTTGGCCCTCTGTCTCCTCTGCTTGGCTTTACTGTTCTCTGTGTTCAGTCCTCCTCTCAGGGTTCACTATTCACTGTCTCTCTTGGTCGCTTGGACTCCTCTCAAAATCCTCCTCCTTCGACTGTCTCTGTTCATGGCTTTAACCATTCGATCCCTATGCTTGTTCTGTTCCTCTCTCGCCTGCATCGATTCTCCTTCTGTAGTTGCACTTGGAGTTCCCTGTTTGGCGTTAGCATGAACACTTGGGAAGTCCCACGTGTCCCCGTCGGAACAGCGCCAGTCTGCTCGTCGATTCATTTCTTCGGTTATGTCGTGGATACGTTCTTTCTCCACCGTGGCGGTCAAACATATTCCAAATCCCTTTAAATCGCGACTTAATTCCCTGTCGATTCCGCTTCTTTCTATCGGGCGTAATCTCAGCCGTCTGATCTGGGCTCCTCAAGATTCGACGTCATACGCACGTCGAGCGCGGTCGACTTGCTCAACCGATAGCGCGCGAACAACGGCGGTTTTCTCTCTCCTCCGCCACCACGCGTCGATCGGTGTATGGGATCGCTCCACTCCTTTCCAAAACCTCTTACTATTCAAGGGCGCCCCAATCAAAGCCGCCGGTTTCCAGGGCGTAGGTCCCGCCTTTGCACTTTAGCGCTTTTCGTTTCTTTGCCCGTGGTTCTCTGGCTCCCAACGTGACTAAGGGCTTAGGCTCCCCCATTTCGGCCCTGTTTGCCTAGCGATTAGCACTAGGCGCTAATAGCGCATCAAAAATCACCTCCTTTTCCTGATCCAGGGCTCCCAAGGGCTACTTTGGCCACCTGCGCAGTCTCCATGAGCCTCGGTTAGCGCGCTTTGACCGAGGTCCTCGTCGTTCCACATCAGCTGCCATGGCCACTGGTTCAAGGTGTTTTTGATGTTGTTTTGGATTCTTTAAGGATTTGTTTCGTCCTGATACAATCAAGGTTCTTTGTTAGTCGTTTATGGATCCGATTCGGATCACTCCTCCAGCTTAAAAAACTTGGCATACACACAGCAACGATCATTGGAGACTCGAGACACAACCGAAGCGCCTCCAATGTGATCCTACAACAATCAATTAGTAGATGCCAAGCACTTGCCCATCAGATGAAAGAAGCTCGATTCTATCATGTACTCTGCAGTCTCAACAAGGAGGCAGATACACGTGCAAACAGAGCTGCTTCCACCATATTGGCATTCTTCATTGTAATGCCTCTGAGTCGCAATGTTTTCTGCCATAATTAGAAATAAATCACCTCACAGATTATCTGTAGAGGTGTCCATTTCCATCGGATCCCTCCTCGTTGACATTTGTATTATTCTCATGAGTGATTTAGCTCACGGGTCACCTAAAATATCCTCTGAATCTATTGTAGAGGATATAAATGTCATAAAATCTTTGAATTCAACCCAAATACTCAGCCTCTGTCTTTTCTCACAAGCGCTCCTGCTGTCTTCATACCATTCCCGTGAACTATCTCTCAATTTTCATGTGAATGCATTTCCATACCTCCTCGATTCTCTAGCCAAGCACTTGTATTTAATCATGGTCCCCCTCGATCTGAACCACTCCTCCCTCTTCCCTCTTCCACTCTTGCATTCCCCTTCTATGCATTCGCATCTCCCTCATCATTCTTCATCCCGATCTTCTGTCCCTTTGCTTTTCAAAGCCCCCTGCTACCTCTCTATCCCAGATCTCTGCCCATTGGAGCTGCACTTTTACAGGCTTGTGCTACACTCAGGTTCAACAAACTGCTCTCAAAGCATGGCAAGAAGCAAAGATTGCTTCCACTGTGTTGATCTCCAGGCAGAGTTGGAGACAATTCGTGCACAACAGAAGATCTTGGATACCAAAATTAACACTCAGTCTCAAGTTAATAAGGAGAAACATGAGGTCGACCTCAACCTCTTCCATCACAGAGTGTCTTCACTCCAAGGACAGTTCAATGACCTCTCAAATAGGTGCAACCATGTTAAAGAGACCGTGGATATTCTGAAGTATATTCTGGCAAAAAATAATGCTCCAAGTACCAGCTCAGCAAATGCAAGAAATAGAGATGTTGAAGGAAACCCTGAAGAATCCACAGCATGTCAAATCCACCACATAAGCATTGATTAAGCACGAATTGCAAATACTGTCTTTTGTTATTTCAATTTGTTCGAGTCTATACCAGCTCAGTTTTTCATACAGTTAAGAATGATGGAAGCAAAGGGGATTTTGTTCTCAATGTTGTCCTCCCATGCTCTGCTTCTCATCTACACTGCCATGTAACAATGGAGCTTAGTCTCCCCTATATTTTTTGAATATAAACAACAGCCGACTTTGTAAAAAAAAAAAAATGATTCATAACCATATGTAAAATATTACTTGGGAGAAGTGACGTCGTGTCACTAGGAGGTTAAACCTGAGGTATGTTGCTTAGTGTGCTCACTTAATGACTACCCACCAATTTTGTTTTTAGTCAATCACATACCATTCAAGGTCCAATTACTTCTCCCTTATTTGGAAAAGGTCACATAGTGGCAAGTATTAGGAATATTATCTTATCCTATATGCGACCATTGAGGGAAGCAACGATACTTGGATTATATTTTGGTGGTTGTTGGTACATTCCCCAGTCTCCATCATTATAACCAGTTTCCACCAAGTACATTAGTACCATACATCCCATGAGCTTGAGACCCCTATCATTGGTGTCTTACCAAAAGTTTCTAGTGACTTATATTGAGTGGATAGGAAGTGTAAGTGTCTAAAAATGCTTTATTTTCCTCTTTCTTGGGTGTGTGAATTCAAAGTACCTAACACTTGTTTATATCATCTTTATTGCATTTTCTTGCATAATTTTTTCCTTGTGATTTAAATAAACATGTGTATTGATTGATAAAATGAACTACATTTGCTTGACATCTCCCTGCATTTAATTTAATTGTCACCCTTCCAGACCTTGGCCGATAACTCTTGTCTCAGAGACATCAAAGTCTTCCTCCAATTGAAGTGGGATTTTCTCCCTTTCCAACCCACAAAAAGGTAAAAAAACCATCTCAGGCATCGTTAGCTAGATCCTCTTTGCTCACAACTTCACTACTTCAGCCTATTCAAGGGACTCACTATTAGTCACCTTCTACCTTAGCATTGACTCCTTTGAGAGCACCCCCACTCACCAACATGGCTCGACAACAACAAAATCTTGTTGCTCCCACCACTTTATCTTTCATGGCATGTATGAACCTTCTATAATTGACCAAAATTATCAATAATCCTACCCATCATGATGCAAATTGGTCTTCCACGTTGGCCAATAGCCCCATAGACATCCAAAAATTTAAGGTGAAACATGAGGAAGACCTTGCAAATCACGTGATGTTGTTGGCTTAAGGGGTCCTAACCCAGGTTCAAAGTTAGTTGCGCCAACCAACAAAACCCTACACTATTGGCCCTTTTGACAACAACTCGTGTATTGCAAGCTGCAATCTCACCCGAAGCAGTATGGGGGGATGTTGGAACCAAGTTTCTGCATCCAAAGATCAGTATGATGTCTTTTAGTTCCCTATATCTGCCTTCACACAGATCTACAAGCCCTTAGGGCTCGGTACTCCAAATTTGTTACAACAACCTTCAGACCTTCGCGAAGGTCCACGATTAGTCTTTGTGGACCCTTAACAGTCTATTTATCCAGTTATGTGCACCAGAAAACAATCCTCGATCAGAGTTCACACAGATCTACTTTGGATAATTAGGAAACATAATAGAATCCATCACAGTCTTCATGGAAGTACTTAACGTGCATTATGTACAGCGATTAAGACTTATTCAAGTGAATTGCGCATCATTAGATAAATATTTCATAAACAAAAGTAAATAGAAATAAACAAATAAACAAGCTTCTTTATTGATCTTCAATATGGTGTTATAGACTCAAAACTTTCCTGCGCACTCAGCTGCAGAATCTACCTAGGCCTCTGCGCACTCATCTGTAGAGCCTTTCTCTCCTATCTGACCCACTTCTCTATGCTAAGACTTCCAAGACTTCATTCATTATCCATCATCCTATGCCTTAGACTCTCTAAGACACACCTATTTATAGCTTTTACATACAATCCCATGGTCTGCGGACCATGGCTAGGTCTCAAAGTTGATTTAAACTTTACATAAACAAGGGGCTAAACCCCTTTGACTCCTAACCATCTATGCGCTCCACATCCACAAATCATGAAGAAATACATCATTTACAAAAATTACGTCAAAACTTGGGTTATTTTAACTCTAAAACTGACCCAGGGGACCCCGACCCAATAGGCCCCCAACACAAAGATCGTGACTCGCCCTCGAGTCACTTGGCTGGCACTACGATCTTCCTGCAAAGATCCCCTAGCTCCACTTGAACTACTGCAACCTCGACAGCGCTCTTTCTAGCTGCCTGCTTGACCTCTTCGACTAGATTTTTCGTAGCTGGTCTTTCTGCGGCCTAAGTGAACCCACAAGATGTCTGTAAATGGTAGCCTCCACTACTTCACCTGAAGTAGCATCCTCTTTCCTCCAATTCCATACTAGAGGAGTCTCCATGGGTTTGCTTTTCTCCACGTAGAACTTCTTCAGTATCTTATTAGCATACTTTCCCTGAGAGAAAAACAGTTCCCCATCTCCTTGCCATACTTCCATACTGAGGAAATAATGCATGAGCCCTAAGTCCTTCATCTCGAATTCTCTTGAAAAATCCTTTTTGCAAGACTTGTTCAACTTCTCATCACCGGTTAAAATTAAATCATCGACATATAATACTATAATCAATAATTTACCTTCAAAAACAATATGGTAAAGGTTTGAATTTGCTTTACTTTTGATGAAGCCCAACCCAGTGAGATAGTTGTTGATCCTAATGTATTAAGCACAAGGTGCTTGCTTCAATCCATACAACGCTCGCTTCAGTCTGCACACATGTGACTCTCTGTCGAAGGTCTTAAATCAATTGGACTGCTCAATGTACACCTCTTCCTTAATCACTCCATTGAGGAATGTTCTCTTCATGTCCATCTGATGAATCTTCCATCCCATCTGCGCTACAAGTGTTAGAATTGAGATGATTGAAGAGTACCTTGATACTAGAGAAAAATTCTCCTCATAGTCAATCCCCTCCACTTGAGAGAACCCCTTGGCCACAAATTTGGCCTTGTGTTTCTCGATGCTTCCATCTGTTGCTTGCTTCACCTTGTAGATCCATCTGGAACCTACCACTAACTTGTCCTCTGATTTTGGACCACTTCCCAAACATTCTTTATAATAATGAAATCATATTCCTCTACCTTGGCATCAACCCATATTAGTTGTTGCACTCCTTCCTTGAATGAGGATGGCTCAGCCTTTACAATCTCTCTCATCAGAGCCATGTAGCCAATGTACTAATTTGGTGACCTCCTCTGCCTATGTTGTAATTTGGGTGTTCCAATATTATCTCTAGCATCATGAACTAATTTGTTAGTTTCCCTGGTGTGCTTCCTTTCATCTCTGGATGTCTCTGCTTGAGTGGATGTCTCCACTCTCTGTTCCTCTACTTATGGCTGCTCCACAATTTCCCTAGGTTCTTCCTTTGGAGCCAAAATCTCCTAATATGAATGCAACTGAAGCTCCCTCTCAAGATAACACATCATTGCCTTCTCCTCACCAAACTTCACATCTATCCTAATAACTATCATCATGAGAGATGTCAAGTACACACAATAGTTGTGAGGTGTTTCTGTGTGGCCCATAAAGATGCCCAACTCAGCATATAGGGTCTAGCATTTTCCTTCCATCCTTGGAAACATGAAAACAAACTAATGATCCAAATATCCTTAAGTATGACACATCTAGTTTCTTCCCTGAAAAAGCTTCCTCTCATGTACTCATCCCAAGAATCCTGTGAGAACTCCTGTTCTACAAATAAACAATTATGTTGCATGCTTCGGCCCACAAGTGCAAGGGTAGGCGCTAGCTATGCAACATGGCCTGTGCATCTCCCATAATACTTATGTTTTTCCTCTCAACTACCCCATTTTGATGTGGGTTATGAGGTGTTTTCAACTCCCGTCAAATGCCTTCTTTTGCACAGAATTTCTTGAACTCATTCGACACATATTCTCCACCGTTATCACTCATAAGAGCCTTCAATTTCCTCCCAGTCTCTTTCTCAACAAGTGCTTTAAATTCAACAAGCTTTGAGAATGTATTGTCTTTCCTCTGCATGAAGAAAATTCAGCACTTCCCTGATAAATCATCTACAAATATAACATAATACCTGTGCTTGGCAGTGGAGGTTGTCGAGAAAGGTCCACACACGTCCAAGTGAATCCTTTAAAGGATTTCTTGCGCTTTACTGTCCTGATCATTAAAGGTGGTTTTTGTGTACTTCCATAATTTACACCCTTTGCATGTATCCCGTTGCTCTAGTGCACCTTTGGGAAGGCCTGTAAAAACCTGATGCATGGTCTTCAAAGCACCATGGTGCAAATGGCCAAGTATTCTATGCCATAATTCACTGATGGCTTAGCTCTGCACCTTCTCATCTTTTGTGCTCAATGCTGCACAATATTCTACATCTAATTTGTAGAGGTTCTTCACTCGAACCTCGATTTGCTTCACTTGTCTTGTGGTGATGTGTCTAAGGAAAGCATTCCCTTTGCTAAATATCACATCGTAGCCACAGTCTTCCAACATAGAAATTGAATAGAGATTCTTCTTCAGACCTAGAACATACATGCCATCTTTTAATTTGAGAGGGGAGTCAGACTCCCTTTTAAAAGTCACTATACCAATACAGGTCATGCTATACCTTCCATCATCTCCCATCTTGATGTGCATCTGGAGGTCCTTCTCCTCCAAGTCACTGAAGAATTCTCGTTTTCCCGCCATATAGACTGAGGCTCCACTATTCAAATATCACACACTACCCATCACCATGCTCACCATACAAGCAATGAGGGTGAAATCAAGTTCGAACTGTGAAGCCAAAGCTTCACCTACGACTCCTCTTGAGGGCTTCTTACTCGCCTTCTTATGTGGACACTTCATGGCATAGTGTCCCATATCATGACAATGAAAGCACTTGATTTTTGACAAGTCTTTATTTTTGCCTGCCTGACCAAATTCTGCTTTGGATTGGGATTTCTTCCCTTTCCCCTTGTTTTCCTTTCCAGCTAAGGCTCAATTCTCCTCGTCATCACACTTGGATGAGGTTTTGTCTCTGGTGTTATGCCTTATTTATTCTTGCACCAAGTCGGACCAAAATCACTCACAATTTGATAGCTTCTCCCTCCCATTTACCAAATCCTAGTAGTTGTGCCAGCTTTTGGGTAGGCCTATAAGTACTAGGCTTACAAGAACATCTTCTACAACCTTAATACCAACACTCCCAAGTTCATCCCAACATTGGGTGAACCTGCTCAGGTATTGTGGTATTATGTCACCCTTTTCCATCTTGGTATTTCAAAGTTTGTCCTTCAGTATCAACTTCCCATGGTCATTGTTGTTCTGAAACAAATCTATCAAGGCTTGCCAAATTTCATATGGAATATTTTTCCTGTGGAGATTCGAGACAATATGATCTCAAACTCCCTCCAATATGATCCTCCTTTCCTTTGCTACACACTTCTTCCATTTTGCTATATCTCGAACATCAATTGTTGGAGGCTTCGGGAAATCATTATTGAATGAAATCATTCATCCCACTATATTTCAATGTTGCCTCCATCATGTCCTTCCAAGAAACATAATTTGAGTTGCCCTCAAGGGCATACTCAAGTCTCAGTCCATAGAAAGCCATATTGCTAGCTCTGAAGAATGATCCTGCAAATTTGATTCACCTATAAAGACAACTTCGAATTCTATTTTCTATTGTGATTCCTACTATGATACCATGTAGAAATTATGTAATTTGCTAAAACAAAAGACTTGAATCTACTCTACTCATTAGCCAAAATAAATTAATCGATCGAGAAATCACAACATAAAAATGAGACAAGATTGAACACATATACTCATGTGTTTATCTAGGGGAAAGCAACTGCTCAAAACCCCTTCCTATTTGTATTGCATTCATTAGAAAATAGAGAAAAAATACAATGCTTTCTGGGTTGATTGATGAGTTAACTGGTTGATCATAAGTGAACGCACCCCACCACTAGACCTTCCACTAGTTCTTAATCAGTTAGAACTAGTTAAACTCACAATAACTCAAATTAACTCAAACAAATTGCTAGAAATTAGAAATCAATCATACTAAACATAACTCAAGTGTCTCCAACTCAAAATAACTAATTTAAGTAAGTGATAAGTGTCATATCACCCCAGTTAAATTTCTCCAACTATTTTATTTTATTGAAATTTGAGTTTTAATCTAGTTTGACCAAGGCAAAGTCAAAACCAGATTTTCTTGTTGTATTTTCAACAATTTGAGGGTCATTATCACTTGTATGAGAGCCCTAGACTGTTGTATTATATGTTGATAAAATAACGAAATTGGGTTACATATATGGTTGTTATTTTTCTTATTGTGCATGTGATAGATTTACTGCATTACATTGTTTCGTTGTGCAAAGTAGCTTTGTTGATATTTTTGGTTTGGTAGCATAATAGATTTATGACTCTATCCTAGACACCAGTGTCGTAGAAATTCAACAGACATTAATTCGCGTGAATCCAAGCTTCATCGGGTAGCTATCAATACAGGCATACCAAGCTCTCGAAGCTTTCTTCAAACCATAATGTGCCTTTGTCAGCCTGCAAACGTGAGTTTTCCTGTCATGTACTTCAAATCCCTATGGTTTTTCAACATATACGTCTTCCCATAGCAGGGCCATGAAGAAACACAATCTTCACATCCATTTGGTGAAGGGTCTATCCTTGAATAACAACAAGGACAACAGTAGATCTAATAGTAGTATAGCGGGCAACAGGTGAAAATATATCATCATAGTCTTCTCCCTCTTTCTGGGACAAACCTCTAGCCACAAACCTCACCTTATATTTCTCAATACTTTCATTAGCTCCTTGCTTGATCTTGTATAGCCAGTTAGAAATCACAATAGACTTCCCTTTGGGTCTTGGAACCACTTCCCACTCATCATTCTTCATAGTAGATTCGTATTCTTCGCCATAACATCTTTCTAAACCTACCCTTTCATTGCTTCTTCAAATGTGTATGGTTCAACTTATATGATGGAGATCATAGCCACAACATATCCCTGTTATCGACATGGCTTCTTGCTTTCTCTAAAAGTTTGTCTAGTAGCGACATGTCTTTTAGCATCCTGTAAGGTATCATGAAGCCGAAGTGATCTCTTCTTAGTAGGGGGATCACATGGAGGAGGATCTAAGGGATCTATAGGTTCCATGAGATCATCAATAGCATATTTCTCGGGTTCAAGCATAGAAGGACCTTCTAGTAGATCCATTTCATCTTCCTTCTTTTTAATACAAGGAGGAGGAGGAATATCCCTTGCTTTTCCAATGGCAGCATCCTCATCAAAAATCACATCACTGCTAAACTCAATATTCCTTTGGCCAAACACATATATTCTAAAAGCTTTATAATTATCAGAATATCTAACAAACGCACCTTTCTTTCTAGTGGCTTCCAACTTGTACCTCTTATCCCTTGGCACTTGAAAGTACACATGGAAGCTAGATATCCTCAAATGACCAACATTAGGCTTGATACCTGTGAACACTTCTTCAGTAGTCTTGTCACCCAAGGTTTGATGAGGAATCCTATTTTAAACATAGACCATTGTATTAGTGGCTTTTACCCAAAGGAACTTTGGAAACTTTTGATTATGCAACATGGCTTAGGCTAGAAAATATGGATAATTACATATTATTACTTATTTTCCTGAGCTTGGTAATTACTTCTGATGTTAGGTGATCATTTATTACTTATTTAATTCTATTCATCAATAAATTACGATAACAAGAAGATCATGAAGAAAAAAAGTACACAAGATATATGCTCCAAGCCAAGGCAAAACCCCTCCAAGGGGAAACCCCAAAAAATGCTTCTCTTATTTTTTAGAATCTGCTTACAAAAGAGACTTCTAATACCTAAATACCTAACTAGCAAACCCTCCAAGATCCAAGCGAGACCCCAGAAAGATTTGCTTCATAACAACTTCCAAACCTTCGATGTTGCAACATTGCTACTGCAATTTCGACCCCTGCAATAGAATTTCGACCTTGAAACTTTGACCCTCTGCAATAGCTTCAAAATTTCATCCTCTTGAAGTTGACATCCTCACAAACCCTAGAGAGATAGAGAGAAAGATAACCCTTGACAAATTATCGACTTCTTTTCCTCTTCTTCCTCCTCCAACTACTCTTCTTTGACTTTCGTTATTGCAGATCAAACTTGCTTGTTGTGTGTGTCCAAATTAGGTCAAGCTCTCCTCCTTTTATAACCTTTCTTAAGGGTAGAATAACCCTCCCTAAGGTCGACTTGTCCTTGCTATTGGGCCAACTTTGTCTTGGGCTTATCTATGGATTTTACATGATAAAATCAATATTTTTCTCCGTTACAAAGAGTTCAAATGGAACTATGACACATGACGAATATTATTATTTATCTTAGAAAGACCTAGAAGACCTAAAAGCACGAAGAACATGATTTTGACTCAAACTTGAGTATGAATCCCATACTCCAAAATAAAATATAATTTCTCTTTCTTTCATTTTTTCTTTCTTTATAGAGAATATATAATGTCATGATTACAATTACATCATAATGAAGATTGAACCTAGTTACAATTTTCAACACTCCCTATGAACTAGGGAGGTATTCATGGTACAAGGAATCTCAATCTTTAAGCATTCTCATAAGAAGAGTCAAATTGATAAGTCATCTTTTTGTCAAGCATCTTTATAATAACCAACATTGTCCCTAAATGCCTTAACTTGGACCATCTCATCTTTAATCATGAGCATTATGTTGGGAGGCTTTATGTGAGCTACCACACTACCTCTCAAGCTACATACCCCATCCATATGTCTACAAGGTATGTCATTTTAGGACTATTCTTATCTTGGATTCCAAAACCTGGATCCTCAAAGAATATCGGTCCTCTTCGAATACTCTTATCTTGGATGCCCTACCTCATCCTCAAATAGAAATAGTCATCAACTTATTTCCTTAGATTCTCCAATCCATAATAAGTTCCACTATAGATGCTTATCCAATCCTCTAGACTCCATTATCTCTTTATGGCCTTTATTAAGACTTAAACTATTAGTCCTAGTCTATTTTCTAACCCACAAAGACAAGAACTATCTGATATCACTCCCTCTCAACTAGGGAAGAGATATCCACCAAACCAAGCTTACCTCTCATGTACTCAAGCTTCTTGTTTGGTAGCACTTTAGTCAATATGTCTACTACATGTTCATCTATAGGTAGATAGTGCATCTCTACGACCCTGTCTCGTACCAAGCTTCTGATGTAGTGGTACTTTTTGTTTATATGCTTTGTCTTAGAGTGAAACACTGGGTCTTTTGTCAATATTATGTAACTCTCGTTATCACAATGTATCCATATAGGGCTGAGTGGTTCTTCAAACAAGTCTAATAGCAACTTCCTGAGCCAAATTGCTTAACAAAAAACTTCACTTGCAACAACATATTCAGCCTCAACACTACTCAAAGAAAATGTATCTTTCTTTCTACTCATCCATAAAACCATGAAAGATCCAAAGTTGAAACATCCTTCGGTTGTGATTTTTCCATCTGTCACACTACCTTCCCAGTCTGGATCTATATATCCAACAAGTTATATTTCATCACTAGTATATTTGAGGCAATGATGTATAGTCCCTCACAAATACCTTAGGACGTGCTTTACTGCAATCCAATGATCATGTCTTGGCTCCATCTGAAACTAACTAAGGACATTTAGTGCAAAATAAATGTTTGGTCTGGTGTTTACCATATACATCCAGGACCCAATCAATTGTCTGTAGCAATTAGGATCTACCGGACTAGACTTTGAACTCCTCAACCGAAATTTGTAACCATATAAGTGATCATAGGCTTTCAATCCATCATGTCAATCTTCTAAAGCATCTTGATCACATATTTACCTTAACTAAGATACATTTCTCTTGGATTCTGCCATACTTCTAGTCCCAAGTAATAATGCATAACTCCAAGATCTTTCATATCGAACTCGGCTGCTAACTGCCTCTTACATTCATGAATACAACATTCTACACCTATAGGTAATCCACATATAGAATTATAATAATTGGTTCCTCCAAGACCACCTTGATGTATACATTTTGATTTGTGGAACTCTTGGTAAAACCAAGTCTCCAGAGGTATGCATCCATTCTTGCATATCATGCTCTGGGTGCTTGCTTTAATCCATATAGAGCCCTATTCAACCTATAGACATGAGTCTCCCTGTGATTTATTTCAAATCCTTGAGGCTGCTCAATGTAGACTTCCTCATCAATGGTCCCATTCAGGAAATTTGTCTTGATATCCATTTGGTGGATGTTCCATCCCATTTAATCAACCAGCGAAACAAGTGATCTTATTATTGTATAAATAGCAATGGGAGCAAAGGTTTCCTCATAATCAATTCCTTCTGTTATAGCCCATTTTGTTACATTTGGTCAATAGGCCTTCAAACAAGATCATTCACATCCTTTGAACACATTGTCATCTTCCCTACACAAATCCCTAAGTATGCCTCTCTCATATCCCTGAGTTTTTGCCTGAAAATGCCTCATTTCAGTCATTTTTAGGACCAACGCACCCTAGCCCCTCATTGCCCAGTGTTGACTACCAGGTTGTCCTACTATTAGACTGTGTTGATCACCAGCAAGTTGCTCAGTCTTGGGGGTGCGCTGATTCTAGAAATTCAGGAAAACAAAAAAGAATCCCAAAGCTTCCTCTTCCAGAAGCTTCCAAGATCTGTTGTAACTATTTACCTTGGATAAAAGTCTCAAATCCTATCCTATTCTACCTTGGAGTTTTCATCCCTTATCGCTTGAGCTCATCCTCCCATCAATAATGGATCTCAGGCCTAGATTGGTAAAATGATAAGAATTCATGAACTACCTCCCTCATCTATATATTTACAGCCATCCATAGGCAAGGGGTTGGCTTTTGGAGATTTATTCTACCCTTATGTTGTTGTTGTGAGAGACATTATTCCATGCATTAGGGTGACTAGAGGTGCACTTTGTGGCAAGGAAAGGACAAGTCAACTTGGAGGAGCTCTTCTACAAGATCAACACCTATTTTTGGTTGTAACTCACTCCATTTTTATTAATGCAAATATTTATTTATTTTTATATATATGATGTTATGATTTCATGTATTTCAATACCATGTTGATCTATTCAATAAAGTGATTAGATGATGCCACATATATCCCATAGAACGTTGGCTCGTGTTGTCTGATTGTGCAGGTTATAATTATAGCAATCAGAGCTATGATTGGAGTATACAATCCAAGGAAGAAGCGAATCATACGACAGATTCCAGGTAGGCTTCATCCAGTTATCTATTTACTTTAAGGAAAACATCAAATTATTTGTCTTTTTGTTGTTATAGGTCAATCCACCAGGCCTAGGGAAGATACTTATGTCTGCAGTCGTAGATTCCATATAACACCTTCCTTTTGTGAGAAGCCCCTTGCTAAAAACCTTGCTTTGTATTTGTCGAAGCTCCAATATGTAGTCTTTTTTATCTTATAAATCCATTTTGAAGTGACTATTGATTTGTAACTTGGCCTAGGGACAATCTCCCATACCTCATTCTTTATTATGGACAAGTATTCTTCCTAAATTTCATTCCTCCATTATTGATGCTTAGTTGCATCCTCATAGGAGGAATATTTTGCCTCAAACTGTTTTGTCATCTATCCAACATATCTTGAATACCTCTTTAGTCTCTTACTTTCTTTGGATGTCCTTGATGTTGTATGTACTTCTGCTTCTTGAAGAGTAGTTTTCAGCCAAACAATCCTCTTTTGATTTTCTGGAATAGTTACTTGTTGTATAGGTTCATAAGGACCTTAAAAATCCTCTTGAGATGGTCTTGATTCTTTGCCATCATTATCCCTCGAGATATCCATGAAGATAGGAAATTCTTCTTCATTAGAGTCAACTAGAACATCCTTTGATTTCTTGTAAGCAATGCTTTCATCAAAGATTACATCTTCGCTTACCTCAATGCAACGATTCTCCATGATATAGATTTTGTATGCTTTAGATGAAGCATTGCACCCAACAAAAATGCCTCTTAAATTGGTAGGATCCAACTTATCTATTTTATTCTTTGGTACATGAATGCACACAAGACACCCAAATATACAAAGATGATCCACACTTGGCTTCTTTCCTATAAATGCTTCTTCTGGTGTCATTTTGTTGAGGATCCTATGAGGACTTCGATTCTACAAGTAAACAATTGTCATACATGCCTCTCCCCACAACAATTGAGGGATGTCCTAATCATGCAACATAACTCTAACACTGTTATGAAACCAGCTCAAGAAAAGATAGAAAAGATAGATCAACGCCTTATAATTCAGCCTCTTCGAGGGGGCAACCTCCTTTACATTACAAAAATGAACAATTCTTCGATGAACAAATGAAAGACCTCCTTTCTATATATAGGAGTCTAAGGCTCATAACATATCAGAGCCGACATAACAATAATAATGTGAGGGCACAAAATAACAATAGTCGCCTTCTAGGCACAATAGTAACAATATGGGCACACATGTGTACATCAATATAAAAGGGGGTCACAAATAACAATAAGGGGCACACTAGTGGTATAGGGGCCTAACATGCCCCTCTCCTTCAAAAAGCGTTGTCCTCAACGCTTGAGTAATTCTTGATGCTTTTGTATAACATTCTTGTCCTCCCATGTGGAATCTTCAGCGGGTAAGTTCTTCCACTTGATGATATACTCTGAAATTGGTCGATTTCGTAGCTGTCGGGTTCTTGTTTCTGTGACTGCTGCAAGTTCCAATATGATTTTTCCTTCCTCTTCAATTTCTAACAATATTGTTTGAATTGGGATCTTTTGCAACTTTTGAATAAATGGCCATACTTCTTCGTCCTTCTTCCATTCATCCCTTGCTTCGTTTATCCAATCTGGTTGGATAATAGAAATAGCACAAAACAGTGCTTCCACATCCTCATCCTTGAAGAGTCTTCCCATTCGGTAAGGTCGCCATTTTTTAAGTGCATATAGTATTTCCAACATTTCCTTCTCATAAATAGCTTGCTTGAGACGTAGCAGTAAAAATACCCAATCACCTACATCAAAACATTTTCACTACGATGTTGATCTACCTGTTGTTTCATTTGATTTTGCACCAAAGTGGCGTTATCCTTTAAAAGTTGGAGAACTTGTTGTTGATGCTCGATGTGATCTTTCACTGCTTGAACCTTTTTCTTCTTGATATGTCCTTCTATCTCTAGGGTTTGAGGAGTGGTAATTTCTTCCAACCCTTTACAAGATATGGTCAGATTCATTTCTTGACGCTCGATGTGATCTTTCACTTCTTGAACATTTTTCTTCTTGATATGCCCTTCTATCTTAATAGTTTGAGGAGTGGTAATTTCGACCAATGAATTACAAGATAGGGTTGGATTCGTTTCTTCTTTCTCGATGTGATCTTTCACTTCTTGCACCTTTTTCTTTTTGATATGTCCTTCTATCTTGAGATTTTGAGGAGTGGTAATTCTTGCCAATGCTTTACAAGATATGGTCTGATTCATTTCTTCTTTCTCTGGGGTGGGGTCCTGGCATATATCCTCTTCTTTTGATATTTCTTGATCCTTTTCTTCCTGCCATTCATATTCTATGTAAAATAATTTCTTCTCAGCACACTTATGACCTTTAGTACATTTGCTATCACAATTGTAACAAAGCCCTTTTTCTCTTTTTTCTTCCAATTGTTGTGGTGTAACCCTTGTACGTTGTGGAAGGCTAGGAGAAACAACACTTCCATCTTCATAGCTGTGAGGAGTAGAATTCATTGTTGCCATAATTTTGCTTTCTAGTATGTCACAAAGCCCTTTTACTCTTTGCAATTGTTTTGGTGTTGCTCTAAATAAGGTGTTGCTCTTTGTATCCTCATAATGTGCTATCATTTCCTCCGTGAAAATTGACCACGTGACAAGTTTTTTACGAGAACAAAGCCCTTTATACCATAAAAATTGGTCCAGTTCTAAATATGAAGATGCAATACATACCTTTTGTAACAGTTGTACACCATGTAGATCAAAATATTGTTCCATCTGACGTATCCAATTTACCGCATCCTTGCCATCAAACTTCCTCATCTTGCTTTTTCTTGATTTTAGGAGCTCAATCTTGAAATGACTGTAACTATGTACTTTCAGATCTTTAAGCTCTGAAACTACGACTTGTAGTAGTCCTCTGTGTCCTCTTTCCAATGCCACCAGTCTGACCCCAATTGGATTCTCCAATGAAGAGTTATGCCAAATCTCCCACAGTGACCTGATTATAGACTAATTCAGTAGAGCGAACTTGTACGACGTGCCACGTGTCACTGTTTCAACCTTTGACTCTGAAAAGTATATAAATGAAAACTACAGTACGTCCTCTTTCTGTACCTTCTTACGAAATTTCAATCCGATGCTCAGAAAGAAAGTTATGACGATTTTCCCCAGGTCACCTGTTTTGAGTGTAATTCAGGAGTCTGCAAAAAGGCCAACTTCCTCAGGTCATATCTCCGAAACTATCCCGCGAAACGCTCTGAAATTCGGACCCAAAGTTCAGCGCCAAGTCTTCTCAGATGGGTTTTTCTTGCGACTTCTGAAACGTCACATAAAAAAAGTTATAGCAAAAATGCCACGATGGCCTGTTTGGAGCAACGAAACCCTAGAATCCACAGCTCTAATACCAAATGTTATGAAACCAGCTCAAGAAAAGATAGAAAAGATAGATCAACGCCTTATAATTCAGCCTCTTCGAGGGGGCAACCCCTTTACATTACATAAATGAACAATTCTTCGATATACAATGAAAAGATCTTTCTATATGGGAGTCTAAGCTATAACATAATCAGAGCCGACATAACAATAATAATGTGAGGGCACAATAATAACAATAGTGGGTTTCTATGGGGCACAATAGTAACAATATGGGCACTACATGGGTACATCAATATAATAAGGGGGTTGCACTAATAACAATAAGGGGCTACACTAGTGGTATAGGGGCCTAACAAACACATTCTTCAATTGTATCGTTATTCCTTTCTACCACTCCATTATGTTCAGGATTATAGGGAATAATGAGCTCCCTCTTGATTCTTGCTTCCTTGCAGAAAGCTATTAATTATTAGAGCTGTATTCTCCACCATTATCTAACCTTGAAGTTTGTTTCTTCCTCTTAGTTAGGTTTTCTACTTCATTATTAAACTCCTGAAACTTTTCAAATACCTCATCCTTATTGTTGAGGAGATATAACCAAGTCTTCCTTGAGTAATCATCAATGAAGGTTGCATAGTATTGATGCCCACCAAGGGACTTGACTGTCATTAGTCCACATACATCTGAATGTATGAGATCTAAAATTCCCTTAGACCTAGATTCACTACTTGAAAATAGTTTCTTTACGTTCCTACCTAGAGCACAGCCCTTATAGGTTCCTTCATGATCTTCCTTTATGTCAGGGATGCCATTGACCATTTGACTCAGAGATTGAAAAATCTTAAAATGAAGATGTCCATATCTTCTATGCCATAGTTTAGAAGGGCTTTCTTCTAGGTGTACTATGGCTTGAACTAGAGAGCTATAGAGTCTATATAATGTCCCCTCACGAAAGAGCTAGAGTTTATATAATGTCCCCTCATGAACCCCAATCACTCTTTATTCATTAATACTGGATCCTTTATCCAAAACCAAAACCTTACTATAAATAAAAGCAACTATATCACCCTTACCCTCTAGACAAGAAATAGAAAGTAGGATTTTTTTTCAAACCAGGAAAAAATGAGATGTTGTTGGGGTGAATCCCTCCACCTAACTCGAGCTCCAATGATGTAGACCTAATGCCTTTCACTTGATAGCTTTTGTTGTCTCCAAGTGTTGGGACAAGGTCCCCTAGAGTAAATTTTGGGGCAAAAGCCCAAGTTTTGTTGTAAAGAATGTAAAGTATCCACAAGTTGTGGTCACAAAGCGTGTAGATAATAAAGTGTCATAAAGGGTTTTACCCTTATTTTGTGTAAGTTGTGTTGGATTTTATGGATCTACCGATGGTCAACGGACCATGGGATTGTATAAGTAGGAGATACTTATAGAGTCTAAGGCATAATTGTATCAATGATGAAGATGAATGTAATGGGTCAGTAGAAGGAAGAGCAAGGAAGTTTTAGAGTAGAAGAGAGGCTCTGCAGCTATGCGCAGAGGCCTAGAGTAGAGTCCGCATCTGAGTGCGCGGACCCCTGCAACTGAGTGCACATGGAAGTCTTGAGTCTGTAAGCAGAACTGAAGTATTAATAAAGAGAGTATTCTAGAAATATTTGTGTTTGTCTATTTACTTTTGTTACAAATGGATGCACTATTATGTTATGATGAATGATGGGTTTATGAATTAATAATGTGTTCGTGCGCAAATTTACATGATTTATATTGTTATATGAACGTAAGTAATAGTAATTGTTTACGTGAAGAATATCTTATGGTATGTAGAAGTTATTAAACACTTAAGCCGATATAGGTAAATACGGAATTAGGAGTAATCACAGAAGTATGTAATTGGTTGATTCACCTGTTTAGGGTCCGGAAAGACAGTCATAGACCTTCGCGAAGATCTAGAGATTGGTAAAAGGAAGTTATATCGATAAGCCTTAAAGTCTTATCGACTTGTGTGAAGGTAGGTTTAGGGCATAAAATGACATTACACTAATCTCTAGGTGTGGAAACTTGGTTCCAACATCCCCCCATACTGCTTTAGGTGAGATTTCAGTCGGCACTCTGCGTGTTGATGACGAAAGGGCCAGTAGTGTAGGGATTTGTTTGGAAAAACTAACTTTGGACCTAGGTCAGGACCCACTAAGCCAAAAAATGGTTTCGTTATCAGGACTGGGATCTGCATAAATAGATGTGTGATGTTGCATCAATGGAATCCAACTAAGAAGGAAATTGAAGATTGGTTGGATAGAAATATCCACGAATTCGTAACGCAAGAAAACAGAAGTCCATGCCTAACAATTGAATAGTGGTTGGGTAGATATCTATACATGGAGACACGAAATTTTCTTATGTTCCTTCCCGATTGAATGATACGAGTGGATCGCTAAATTGGAAAACAACCAAGGACGGTGGAGGCTTGACGGTCCAATAGTGTGGACTCCAGAGTTAGTGGGAGATTGGAAGCCTTTGAAGATAATATCGTGCGTGTTGTCGATCACTAGCTTGATCACGTCATAGGAGTGTTTGTGACAAAGTTCGTGGTCGATACCTCGGTCATCTACAACGAAGCAGAGTGGCGCTTCTTCAAAGGAACACGAGGTAAGTATTTGAGGTCTTTGAATACTTGGATTAAAATGCCCTTGTGTGAAAAGTGGGTTATGCCATTACCTTGATGTTTGGAGCTATGTGAGGTGGAAAGATATTTAGGGATAGAGGAAGAACAGGCCCTAAATATAGCCCAATGATTGAGACTCCTCTAAGCGACGACGAAGGAGCAGCACAGGCTTCACCGCAGATCATTGTTTAGTTAATAAGGCAAGGGTTCCCGTGAATACCCTAGCTGCCCAAACCACCTTCACCTCCATAGCATACACCTTCGCCCACACCACCACCACCTCCACCATCATTCAATATGTTGAATACAATGAAGTTTCTCATTTTCAAGGCCCTGGGAAATGAGGATTCAAACCAATTTTGGTTCATTGCAAAGGTTGTTGGACAACCCAAAATATTGCAGATGATCAAATGAAGAAAGTAATGTTGGTTACTGCTCTACAGGATCACGCGCTAACATGGTACATTAAGTACTGCACTGATAACTTGACAGCTCTATTAGCAGACATTCAAACAACGCTGAATAAGGAGTTCAATATGCCCAAGTCTGAATCGTAGTCAATTGTTGGATTCAAGGAAATCATGATGAGGCCTAGTGAAACGCCCTGGGAGCTGGATCAGAGATTGAAATGCTAGATCAGTGAAGCTAACATGAATCTTACGGATGGGCAGCACCGTGAATGGTTTGTGGCTTTGCTCTTGCCTCACTTAAGGATTGCTTTATCTCAACAAAATATTGGGAACCAGGCGGAAGCCCTGGAAATTTCGATGAGACTGCATGAAACATCGATTCAAGACGTTGCTTTGGGAGTGCAATAGATTCACGTGGAGTTGCAAAATCTTTGCCTAGAGTTTCAAAGTCTGAAGAAGGACAGAGAAGCTAGGGGCATGAAGTGTAAGAGCTAGGGGCATGACAAAGACCACTGCCCTGTCTTTGCGAATTATGCTGCAAGAGGAGTGTCAAAGCCTTTGAGGCTGGAAGCTCAAGCAGGTCCAAGTACAAGGCTCATGCTGTGGTAGGCTATCTATCAAGTAGCTGGAAAACATGTAATAAAAAATTGTCACTTGCTGCATAAATTTTTGCAGACACCGCACCAACTCTTCTGTAAATCGATAGGTCACGATGAGCGCAACTACCATAGTTATGAGTTAATGATGGAGAGAACACACACGTATCAAATGCAGGCAGAGATTCAACCTCCAGATCAAGGAATTGGGGGAGCGCGCAAAGGATATCAGGGGCACATATGAGGCTAGAGTGGAGGAGGACCAGCGAGAGGTCAGGGTCAAGTTATTTGCTACAATTGTGGAGTGCCAAGACACTATGCACGAGAGTGTACGAGCCCGACGTGCATGTTGTGTCGATGTTGTACTCAGTTTGATCACGCGATAGAGGACTTCCCTATATTAATAGCCAAGATGTAGGAGAAGAGGGTGCAGCCTCAGCAACCTACCTAGAACCTGTAGATGATGGGGGCTGAACCTTGCAAAGAGGATCCTAATGTGAATATCGTGTTGTAGAGTGGAATGACGACTGATGAAGACAAAGGAAAGCAATCGGAAGAAAGTGAGTGGGTCCGCAAAGCTCCAGAAAAGGAGGTTGGATTTGATTTGGAGAGCGCAAAAGAAACATTCATGGAAGCAAAGAAAAGCTTTGTTGAGGCCTCTACCTCACGAGGTCAGGATAAGCTGTCTGAACAAATGGACCCCTCCATGCTTACAACCTTTTTGGAAACTTGCATGAAGTTGTTGCGCAATAGCAAGGCTGTGAGAGGATTATAGGAGTTGATAAACAAGTGTGCCGGAAAAGAAAATTCTCCTAAGGGACCTCGCATGGTCAAAAAAATTGGTAAGCATAAGGCACGAACAGGGCGTGAGATGAGGTTCGTTGTGCAAATAGGGGAGTATGAAATGGATCAAGTTATTCTTGATTTGGGGTCGAATGCGAACATATTGCCTAAACATACATGGGAAAGAATGGGGAGACTTGCACTGCAATGGTCTCCGATTCAATTGAGGATGGAAAATCAATAGAAGGTTATCCCCATGGGAAGATGCAGGGAGTGACAGTAGATATTGAAGTCATGAGCACGTTGGCCAATTTTGAAGTGATAGAGATTGTTGATGACAACAATCCATACCTTGTGCTCCTTAGGATAAATTGGGCTATTGATATGAATGGAGTGATCAATTTGAAGAAGTGGACAATGTCATTTGAGAGGAAATCGCTCTGTGTAGTAGTACCTTTGGACCTTGCAGAAGGACCGTGCTATATTGAATGAGTCCATGATTATGAAAGCGACAATGATTTGGACCAGATCTATAAAATAACAGTGCAAGATCAAGATTGGGTTAATCCGACAGTAGATGGATCCATTACATGGGACCGCAAAAGTTCCTGTACATCAGATTCAGATGAGGAGTTGGAACACTAGTAGAATAGGTTGCATGAAGTATCTACGTTGCGCTGTAACATGATGACTAAAATGCTATGATGTGTATCCTCTTAGGTAAGAATTTTTCCTTATTATGATGGTCTAATTGATGTAGATAAATTTTTGGATGCATTTGAAAGGGAAGTTCCTGAGAAGCACCACTTCCAAGCACTGGATTTGGCACTACGCACTACGCCCGCAAGATGGTGGGGTATGTATAAATACAGTTTTGATGGGTGGCATGAGTACAGAAAGATGATGTGATTACAGTTTGGTTGACCAAAAGTCTGGTTAACAGAGAAATATGATGGAAGGAATGATCCTCACAATCATTTGGCAAAATGGACTGAGGTTTATGGAACAGAGCCACAACCTGAATGGGTACATTTATTTTGTCACACTTTGGATGTAATATCAATGAATTGGTACCTGGAGACAAAGCTCTGCCATGGCACTGACGAGTGGGACATTTTGAGACATGGATTTTTGATGACATTTAGCTTCGAGGATGGATTTGAATGCATTGATGAGGCATTGTAGGAGGTCATGGCAGCGATCTTCAGAATATTGCAGGATCCCTTGGATTTGATTCAACCAAATTGGACCACCCAGCTGCGCCATGCGCTGGAGTGCTACAATGTGACTGTTGAAGAAGAAGACGAGGATCCAAGGAACATTAATATCCTAGAGGCAGAAGGCCACCACAAGTTGAGGGACCGTAGATAGAGAATCCAGATATCACTGCACCCGAAGATTAGACAAGTGGACATTGGTATAGAAGCAGAGACGAAGTTTACGAATATTAGGACTACTAGGATGATGCTACGGTGGATAAGGTCGTTGAGTTGCTCCGCAAATATCAAGATTTGTTTTCCACAAATTTTTCAGACTTAAAAGGCATCATAGGTGATTTGGGAGTGATGAAAATAACTTTGAAACTAGAAGCAAAGCTTGTTAAGTAGAGGCCATATCGCCTTAATCCCAAGTACAAGGAAAAGGTCTGCTTAGAGTTGGACAAGATGCTTGTAGTAGGTATTATTAAACCAGTGGAGGAATTTGATTGGGTGAGTCTAATGGTAGTTCAGGAAAAGAAGCAGAAGGATGAAATAAGGATTTTCATAGATCTCAGGAAGTTGAATGATGCTTGCATTCATGATCCTTTTCCAAATCCGTTCACATATGAAGTACTAGACAATGTTGGTGGGCAGGAGGCCTATTCATTCACTGATGGGTCCTCTAGATACCATCAGATTAAGATCGCGCTGGAAGATAGGAGTAAGATGACCTTCGTGACTGAGTGGGGATGTTTCTAGTATACCGTAATGCCTTTTGAACTTAAGAATGCGCCAACGATCTTCTCACTCGTAGTAATTGCAATGTTCAAAGAGTTCATTCACAAGTTTTTGGAGGTGTACTTTGATGACTGGATGATGTTTGGATTGGTTAAAGTGCCATGTAGCTAGTTTGTGCTTAATGTTGGATACATAACAAAGGTAACAGATCACGCTAAACTTGAAGAAGTGCTTATTTTGCATCCCTTTCAGAATCTTGCTGGGTCATGTAGTGTGTAGACAAGGATTAATGGTTGATCCTGCTAAGATCACGATTATAATTAATTTGGAGGCACCAAGGAGTGTTAAACAGCTACACGCAATGTTAGTTCATATTGGATAATATCAGAAGTTCATCAAGAGTTATGCCCAGATTATCGCAACTATTGAAGAAGGACACTACATTCAGTTGGGATGAAGAATGCTAGCGTAATATGGATGTATTGAAGAAGAAAATGGTCACCACACTGATCCTAGTATTCCCTGATTGAAAGAAGGAGTTTCATGTGCATGTGGATGCATCATGTATTGCGCTAGGGGCAGTACTGACATAGGCTGGTGAAGTAGAATTGGATCACCCTATAGCGTTTACGAGCAGGAAGTTGCCTAAGGATGAAAAGAATTATTCGACGACAAAGCGCGAAGGATTGTCTATGTTGTAAACGCTCTAGAAGTTCAGACATTACCTGCTAGGCAGACATATACAGACCATTTTGCATTAAAATACCTAGTCAATAAGCCAGTGTTGGGGGGGGAATATGCAGATGGATGTTGTTGTTTCAGGAGTATGATTTCGAAGTAATTGTGAAGCTAGGGCGATTCAATGCAGGGCCAGATCATATGTCACAATTTAAATAGGAGAAGAGCCTACCAATTTAGAGGAGGGGATCCCTGACGCGCAGCCCTTTGCGGTGCGCATAGAAAATGATCACTTTGCATACATTATTCACTTCCTGACTACAAGAACGACTCCAGAAGGATACAGTAGTCAATAGAAGAAGGAATTAGTGGTGTGCGGGACATAATTTTCTGTTATTGTAGGCCATTTGTATAAGATGGGATCAGATGAGATACTGCGACGTTATATGCCTGATTTTGAATGAAACAGTGTCCTCGTTGAAGCTCATGGAGGAGTTTCAGGAGGCCATTATGCAGGAAAAGCAACAACGCGGAAAATTTTACGCACTGGGTTATGGTGGCTGACATTACATAAGGATTCCAAAGCGTATTGTAGGGCGTGCGATGCATGTCAGAGAATAGGTAGGCCATCGTGGAGGGATGAGCTGCCTTTGAATCTGCAGGTGTCATTGCAGCCATTTGAGAAATGGGCAATTGATTTTGTAGGACCGATTCAACCTTTAGGCAAGAAGACGAGTGCATGGTATATCATCACTGCAACCGAGTATTTGACCAAATGGGCGGAGGCATAGCCCGTGAAGGACTGTACAAGGGCAACATCAGTGAAGTTCTTATTTGAATATTTGTTGACCAAGTTCAGTTACCCGAATATTTTGATGAGCGATCGCAGTATGCACTTTCTCAATGAAATGATTAGTGCGCTGAAAGAGGAGTTCCAGGTTTATCACCAGAAGAATACGCCATATCATCCTCAGGCCAACGGGACAGTTGAAGCATTTAATAAGATATTGGAGAATGCTATGACAAAGGTTTCCAATGTGCAGAGGATGATTGGGATGTGCATGTACCAACAATGTTGTGGGCTTACAGAACTACTTGTAAGAAGCTTACGCGTCAGACACCTTTTAGGTTGGTCTATGGCATAGAGGTTGTGAAGCCTATGGAGTACATTGTACCTAGTCTACGCATAGCGGAGTTCACAGGAATGGCGTACTTCGAAGCCTTAGAAGATAGGCTCGTGCAGTTGACAAAGCTCGAGGAAGATATATTTTTGGCTAAATTCCATCAGCAAGTTCAGAAGGTACGCGAAAAGGTATGGCATGATCGACAAATCAAACTATGCACTTTCAAGGTAAATGATTTAGTTTTATTATATGACAACAAGTTTGATAAGTTACCAGGAAAATTTCAGATGCAATGGCTGAGGCCATACGTTATCAAAGAGATTACCGATGGTGAAGCAGTTCAGTTAGTGAAATTGAATGGAGATCCATTTCCAAGAAAGGTAAATGGAAGTTGATTAAAGCCATACACAGGGGATCCGACCCAATGACTACATGATGGTAGCACAACCTTAGCACTCCATGCAGCTGCAAGTAGGCATGGGACTATAAACTACACTACCCGGGTTGTAGAGTCGCGCAACAAAGGATCTGCATGAAATAGGAGGGTGTCACAGTACCAGAAAAGCATGAAGGGAGCTGCATTATAGGAGGAAAGACCACACAATGCAGCTAGAAAGTGGCCGTTACCGTCACTGTTCATGATTTGACAGTGAGACAATGGTTAAGAGGGGCATGGGGGAGACATTTAAAGCTGAATTTAAGAGTGAAATCTTTGGAAATATGTCACCAATCTAGAATTTATGGATGGATTTTGGGGGGAACGATCGAATTTGAATTAAATTTCTTCTATAAATTACGCATGGCTGTCCAACGAGAAACACTTTACATTCTGAGAATTTATGTGTTTTGCTGTCTGTTGCGCATGAACTGTGAGTTCTTTGAGGATTTTCTCGCAATACCGTGTTTGATCAGTATCCCGAGTCAGACAAAAAACTTATTCGTGATATCATGTTAGGATCAGGTCCCGTAGAAACTACAAGCATTGGAGGGATTATCACCTCGAAGGGAGTTGCTCCTGAGGTTGTGAGTATGGAGGTTCCAGCATCAGTGCCTATGGCACCAAGGTCGCCTAGGCCGAAGCCTATGCCGACTAGAGAGGTCCCCAAGCCCAAGAAGGATAAGCAAAAGAAGTCGATGCCCATGCACAAGTTGTTGAGGAAGCATGCAGCTACATAGGATCAGAGAAAAGAAAAGTCAAGCACAAAGGAGAAATGGAAAGTGGTAGATCTAGAGGTAAAAATAGGTGCGAAAGACATAGACATTGAGGGGTGGACCCTATTTCTAGGTTGTCATAGTATATCCCTCTGCGTAAGGGCAGAGTGAAGGTCCCGAAGGACCCATATGAGGGACATATCCTCCTTAACACACCCCTGCTATCGGATACTATAACCTTTGAAGGTTCGTGCTTGGCACGGATCCCGCATTTGAAGCTAGAAGACTGGGATTTGGCGGACCATGAGTAGTTCCCCCATCTTGCCATAGAGACCTTCATGAAGAGGGTTTTCTACCATGAGTCTGGTGTCACCATGTTGGAGCTGGTGGAATGGCATTGTGGAGTCAACAAGTTAGGTTTGTTGAAATTGCTATGTGTGCCTCACTACCACCGAGCTCCGATAAACCTGACCATCATTAAGCAGTTGTTGTGCCTGGTGTATGACGAGTTCTTGTGGCTGAATGAGATGATAATCATCGCTGATATGCTGATCCATCAGATCATATTATTTCCACACTCTAGACTGAATCTGGCCAAGGCATTTTGTGGAAAGACAAGCGAGCACGACCTCGCTGAGAACATGAAGGACAAGTTTAAACTTGTCAAAAAGTCGTGTGGGTATTCGATTACCACCATTACTGACCCCACGGTGAAGGTTTCCACTCAAATTTTGGCTGGCAAGGTGATGTGAAAGTGTCATGCGAACGAGGTGCTGACAACAGTGGTTTCGTTAGCAACTCAGTGCATGGAGGGCGTACAGTTCAACTGGGCGCACTACTTGTCTAGCGAGTTCCTCGCGAACTGCAGAGAGGCATAGGATGATAGTAATACCTTTCACTATTCGTGGTTGTTGCTCTCAATTACACTTATCGTGTGGGAATTGTCGGAAGACAGCTAGTTTCCTCCCGTGGAGAAGGATTTACTGGAAGCAGCAAAGTTTTCATCTCTCTAGGCCACAAAAGATGTTGCGCAGGTCACAAAGAGAAAAATCTTTTGGGTGTTGATGGAGGTGAGCATTCGCATGGTCGTCAACCAAAAGTCATGTTCAAGCAACTCTCAAGGTATGCGAAGTTCAAAGTAGACTTCCACCATGTTTACATCCAAGTGCGAAAGGACCACGAGTAGAAATGGTTCGACTTACCCTACCTGGCTACGGATGACGTTATTGCAGAGGTCATCAAGCGTTGGCCAACAGAGTGCCATTCTACCTCTAATGTGGCCACTGGGACTAGAAATTCTGCAGAGAAAAAGAAAAAGGAAGCAGCCAAATAGAAAGTTCAGCAGTTGGTTGAGAAGAGGAAGAAAGAGGCTGAGGAGAAGGCCCAAGTAGAAGTGGAGAACGCCATGAAGGAACAAGCAAAGCAGGAAGAACATGGCTCCGAAAGAAGTCAGAAGTCTCCTTCATCCCATACGGAGGAAGAAGAGCGGTCAGAGCAGGGTGACGGAGATCAGTAGGAGAGCACTCCCTTCCGAGTGAAGCAGTATAGGGAGCAGGAAAAGGAAGGACCACGCAAGAAGACAAAAGACACTAAGTCATCACTAGATCTAATTACCTTGATGGAGGGCGACTTGGATGATATTGGAGATAGGGCACGGGATACAACAGCATAATTGCTACAGCAGTTTGAGCACTAGTAGAAGTAGGCACTGAGCACCATACAGAAGGATATGCATGAGTTGCAGATCCAGACATCCAAAATCCAAACAGGTGCAGGACAGAGCAGCGTTGCATCAACAAGTTTAGTGTCAGGGACCACTCAAGTAGTAGAGATGGTTTGATCAAGGGATCTCCAAGTAGTCGCACTCCCTGATGGAGCTTTGAGTGCGAAAGCAGCCGGTGACAAGACTATTGTCGGTGCTTTGAAGAATATTGGCCTCAACCTGGTCACGCTCCCTAGTGAGTTCCTTCACACACTACAAGCAGGTGTGATAGTAGAGGTTAAGGCCCGGGAGCAGCACGCACTCAGCATGATCAACGAGTACAAAGTCAACAATGAACAGAGGTTCATGGAGAAATCCGCAGTGCTGGAATTGTGGAAGAAAGTTCAGGCAAAGAATGAAAACCTTGTAGTCGTGGTGGTCGAGGCATGCAAGACAGTCCCTGAATTGCATATCCTGGAGGAAGCATCGTTGGACGCGAAGATCAGGAAGTTGGTTACAGGTGTGCGCAACATGAAGACGAAAGTGGCCAAGGTTTAGTTTGAAATGAACCTAAAAATTATAGAGCTAGATTTGAAGTCACATCCTTCAACTCCGCAAGAGGTCAGAGAATAGCGCGAAGCCACTATAAAGGATGGAGTTGCAGCAGTAGATTTCACAATGATGGATTGCACTACACTCTTCGAGCAATCCATAGAGGTAGTCACAGCGCTAAAGGAAGACCCTAACTTGCAAAGGTTAAACACAGAGGCCCATGAATTGCAACAGCAGAATGATGAAGTGAGAGCGACAGCGCGCACCATTGTTATAGCACAACGATTGGCCAAGCTGCATGAGGAAAAACAATTGTTTGAACAGGAGGAAGTAGCGCAGAGGAAAGAGGCGGTCCTCAAGGCCGAATTGGGACCTTAGCTGGATGAGTCCTACGTTATCTCTGCGACCATTGAAGAGAAGGTGGCAAGCCTACAAAGAACGCAACAGAAGATCAAGGAAGACAATGCAGGACCAGCAACAGAGTAGCTCGTGGAGCAGATCAAGCAGGCAACCACGTAGAGCGCAGTTGAGGTAGCAGTGGCACAAGTTGAGTTGGGGGGTCTCTACAGTAAGATCTCTGTGCCAATAGAGTGAATCGAGGGTGAGTCACGATATTTTTGTTGGGAGCCTGTTGGGACAGGGTCCCCTATGGTCAATTTTAGGGCAAAAAACCCAAGTTTTGTTGTAAAGAATGTAAAGTCTTCGCAAGTTGTGGTCGCAGAGTGCGTAGATAGTAAAGTGTCATAAAGGGTTTTACCCTTCTTTTATTTAAGTTGTGTTGGCTTTTATGGATCTGCCCACGGTCTGTGAACCATGGGATTGGATAAGTAGGAGATTTTTAGAGAGTCTAAGGCATAATAATATCAATAATGAAGATGAATGTAATGGGTCATTAGAAGGAAGAGCGAGGAATTTTTAAAGTAGAAGAGAGGCTTTGCAGCTGTGTGCGCAGAGGCCTAGAGTAGAGTCCGTAGCTCAGTGTGTGGACCCCTACAGCTGAGTGCACAGGGAAGTCTTGAGTCTGTAATCAAAACTGAAGTATTAATAAAGAGATTATTCCAGAAATATCTGTGTTTGTCTATTTACTTCTGTTACGAATGAATGTGCTATTATGTTATGATGAATGATGGGTTTATGAATTAATACTGTGTTGATGCGTGACTTTACATGATTTATATTGTTATATGAACGCACGTAATAGTAAATGTTTACGCAAAGAATATCTTGTGGTATGCGGAAGTTATTAAACACTTAAGCCGATCTAGGTAAATACGGAATTAGGAGTAATCACAAAATCACGTAAGTGGTTGACTCACCTGTTCAGGGTCCGTGAAAGACAATCGTAGACCTTTGTGAAGGTCTAGAGGTTGGTAAAAGGAAGTTATATCGATAAGCCTTAAGGGCTTATCGACCTGTGCGAAGGTAGTTTTAGGGCATAAAACAACATTACACTAATCTCTGGGTGTGGAAACTTGGTTCTAGCACCCCCCCATACTGCTTCGGGTGAGACTTTAGTTTGTGCTCTATGGGTTGATGTCGAAAGGGCCGATAGTGTAGGGATTTGTTTGGAAAAACTAACTATGAACCTGGGTCAGGACCCACTAAGCCAACACCAAGTTCGATTGAGTCAAATGAATTTCCCTATGATAAGGTCTGAAGTTGATTGCATTCTCCTGTCATGTTTCTGGAGGCAACATTGTTGATAACCCATACATTTTCATCTTTGAAGGTGCCAAATAAAGTGGAGAACATACTTCCTTCACTAGCTTGGAGATGATCTTTAATATCTAGTTCTTGATGGATGTAGCAAGATTTCCAAGAAACTTGAAACTCTTATTCATAACCCTTGTCATAGTTCCAACCAAACTATGATCTTGAGTCTCCTTGAACCTTAGCTCTCATTCCATGTTGGAAAATATGGAGACTTGCATTTGATTAGTTATTATCCTTAGCTTGATAGTTACTTGTGATGTTAGGTGATTCCTCTGTTACTTCTTTAATCACGTTCATCAAGCAATTACTAAAACAAGAAGATCACAAATAAACAAAGTATACAAGATATAGGCCCCAATCCAGGGCAAAACTCCTCTAAGGGGAAGACCCAAAAAATGTGTCTCTTCTTCTTTAGAATCTGCTTACAAAAGAGACTTCCAAGGCCCAAATACTAAGCCAACAAACCCTCCAAGGCCCGAGCTAGCTCCCAACAAGATTTTCTTTAGAACAACTTCCACAACTTCGATGTTGCGGCTACTTCAATTTCGGCCCCTGCAATAGAATTTCAGCCGAGCAAATTTGGCCCCCTGCAACATCTTTAGAATTTGTCCTCTTAAAGCTAGTAACTTCACAAATCCTAGCGAGATAGAGAGAAAGATAACCCTTAACAAATTTTGACTTCTTTTCCTCTTCTTCTGCATCCAGCTACTGTTCTTTGACCTTTGCTATTGCAGATGCTTGTTCTGTGTGTCCAAATGACTTCAAGCTCTCCACCTTCTATAACCTTTCTTGAGGGTCAAATAGCCCTCCCTTAGGCCAACTTGTCCTTGCTCTTGGGCCAACTTGGTATTGGGTTTATCCATGATAAAATAAATAATTTTCTCCATTACAATGAGTCCAAATGAGACTATGACATATAACCAATATTATTCTTTATCCTAGAAAGACCTATAAAGACCTAGAAGACCTAACAACATGAAGAACATGTTTTTGACTCAAACTTGAGTATGAAACCCATACTCCAAAATAAAATATAACTTCTCTTCCTTTCATTTTTTTTTTTTTTTCTACATTAAGACTAACCTAAGTGCCCATGGGGGATTTGAACCAGTGACCTATCGCAAGGAGTGCCTTAACAGCGCACCCATTCACCATCAATCCAAAGCCCCGTGGGCTTCCTTTCATTTTTCTTTATTTGTAAATAATATATAATTTCATGATTGCAATTACATCATAATGAAGTTTCAACCTAGTTACAATTTTCAACAACAACTTCCATGATGATCTTGTTCTTTCTTTCAGCCATACCATTATGCTTGGGATTATAAGGTACTATGGTCTCCTTCTTGATTTCAACCTTCTTGAAAAAGTCAATGAGCTCATTAGAAGCGTATTCTCCACCATTATCAGACTTGAAGACTTTGATTATTTTCCCTATTTGATACTCTATCAGTGCCTTTAAACACTGGAACATATCAAATTCTTCATCCTTGTGCTTCATGTAGAATATCCATGTCTTCCGAGAGAAGATATCCACAAATATTATGTAATATATATAACCACCAAGAGATTTTATTAGCATGGGTCCACGTAAATAAGAATGTATGAGTTGTAGAATATCACTGGTCCTACTTTTTCTAAAAGGGAACTGTCCCCTCAACTTCTTTCCATTGGCACATCCCAGACATACCCCTGTAGAAATTTTGAATAATATGACACTTATTCATAGAGATTATCCTGATTATACACTATTTTCAAAATCATGCATAATACATAACCTCCTCTACGTTGATCATCAATTTTGCGGAATTAAGAAACAATCGCATGCGCACATTGAAGCATCAATCACACATATCAACACAGTATATTGCGGGAAAGCATACAGCTGAACACCCCCAACTATCTGTATATTATATTGATTGATAACATGTAACAATACATAGTACAATACTCCTCGCAAGTACTCAGTACTATCTCCACCTGTTACACACAAACTAGCTCAGATCTGAATCAATCACTGGCTCAAATCTCCTTCGCTGCTTGCCTGCCTCCACTGCGCAATCCTGCATGAGAATAGATGAGAATAGCTAAACCAAACTCGTATTTCCCTTGTGTAACACTACGCAATCCTCATTGGAAATACTCAATCCATTGATTATGCAAATCACATGCACAACTATAGTCACAACTGACAGCTGTCTTGCCCTTTCACTCACCTCTAACACTTGTCTCCACTGAACTGTCCATGCATTGAGTGAAATGATGTATTCCTTAGTTGATTTATGAGTTAATAATTAGTGGATTAATTAATAACTAATTCACACCACTCAAAACTAGTGTATTTGTTAGTTAGACTAAATACAACTAGTTCAACTAAGTCAAACTGAACACAACTCCATCAACTCCTCATTCAACTCCACAGAACTCAATCACTGATGTTCTAACTGAAGTCCTTCATGCAATAGCTCAAGTAACCCATAAGAAAAGCATATTTCATTCTGGCAGTTGCATGTGCCACATTTGTAGCTCGAACTG
>APFE031593751.1:37818-56032 GCA_000404065.3 Pinus taeda
TGGCTCCCTCTCAAGCGAACACTTCATGGCTTTCTCCTCTTGAAATTTTATATCCCATCGCACAATAGTCTTGCGACTATCTGGCAAATACACACGATAGTTGTGGGGCGTATCAGTGTACCCCACAAATATCCCAACCTCTGCGGTCAATTTCGGCTTCTTCCTAGCATCCTTCGTCACATGCATGTAAATAGGAGAACCAAAAATACTCAAATGGGAAATATCAGGCCTCTTACCAGAATAAGCCTCCTCAGGTGTACTCATGCCAAGTATCTTGTGAGGACAATGGTTTTGCACATATACTGCAGTATTGCATGCCTCCACCCACAAGTGAAGGGGTAGACCCTGATCATGCAACATCGCCCGTGCAACACCCACGATCGTTCTGTTATTCCGCTCAGCAACCCTGTTATGCTGTGGGTTATGGGGAGCTATGAGCTCTCTTCAAATCCCTTCTACACTGCAGAAATCCTTGAAGTCACCATAGATGAATTCACCACCATTGTCACTCCTAAGAGCCTTCACCTTCTTCCCCAATTCCTTCTCGACCAATGCTTTGAACTCATCGAACTTTGAGTATGTCTCGCTCTTCTTCTGCATGAAGAAGATCCAACACTTTCGGGAGAAATCATCAACAAAGATCACATAGTACCTGTGCTTTGCTGTCGAAGCTACTAAGAAAGGTCCACACACGTCTGTGTGAATTCTCTCAAGGATCGTCGTGGCGCGACTATCCTTCTCGTGAAAGGTGGCTTTCACAAATTTTCCCAAAGTACACCCCTTGCACTGATCTTACTGCGCAAGAGTGCCTTTAGGAAGCCCAATAGAAATATGCTATAGTATCTTCAAGGCTCCATGGTGAAGGTGGCGCAATCTCCGGTGCCACAGCTCGCCATCATCTCGGCTCACCACTCCTTCTGCCTTGCATGCCATTGCTGCGCAGCCATCTACATGCAATTGATAAAGGTTCTTGACTCGAACCCCTATCTTCCGGGTTTCTCCAGTTGTCTTACTATGCAGGAAAGCCTTTCCCTCACTGAAAACAACATCATATCCCTTGTCTTCTAACATCGCCACAGAGATAGGATTCTTCTTCAATCCTGGAACATGCATCACTTCCTTCAATACGAAGGGTTTACCAGACTCCCTCTCAAAGGAAATGGTACCAATTCCGGTCGTACTGTATCTACCATCGTCGCCCATCTCGATGTGCATTCCAAGATCTTTCTCATTTAGATCAGAAAACAAATCTCGATCTCCTGTCATGTGAAAATATGCACCACTATCCAAGAACCATACCGATCCCATCACACTTGATACCAAGCATGCCATCAACGAAAATTCCAGCTCAAACTGCGAGGCTAAGGCCTCTCCCGCTGCAGATCCGGTAGCTTGTTTATTTTTCTTCTTCTGCAGACAATTTGTGGCATAGTGTCAGTGCTGGTGACAGTGAAAGCACTTCACCTTGGACAAGTCCTGCTTCTTGCCTTTCGCACCGGAATGAGAAGCTTTCTTGTTCTTCCCCTTCTTTGCTTTGGCAACCAAAGCACAATTTTCTTCATCAGATGCCTTTGATGAATATTCGTCCCTGGTATTCCGCCTAATCTCCTCTTGCACAAGATCCGACCAAAGTCTCTCCCATCCTGGCAATTTCTCCTGACCATTGACAGAGTCCTGATAGGAATGCCAACTCTTCAGAAGACCAAGGAGAGCCAAGCTCACCAAGTCCTCATCATCGACAGTCACCCCCACACTTCCCAGCTCATCCCGACATTGGGTGAACTTCGTGAGACACTTGGGCATACTGTCACCTTTCTCACACTTTATGTTTCTGAGTTTATCCTTGAGCGCCATTCCACCAACTCAAAACTCAACCACTTCCGATCTAAAATTCGTGAGAACAAAGTATTTATCATACAGAGATCGACTGTATGGGCATTCATCGGATATCTCACCTTCCAAAAGAAGGATGAATCCAGAAGCTACCTGGCCTGACTACAGACTCTGCCTGAAGAAATAAAATGTAAACACTTTCTGAACAATAGTTCCGATGATCAATCCTCGCTTTGATATCCTCTAAAACTTTTTCTACAAATCAACCAGCTCTAATACCATGTAGAAATTTTGAATAATATGACACTTATTCACAGAGATTATCTTGATTATACATTATTTGTAGAATCATGCATAATACATAACCTCCTCTACGTTGATCATCAATTTTGCGGAATTAAGAAACAATCACATGTGCACATTGAAGCATCAATCACACATATCAACACAGTATATCACGAGGAAAGCATACAGCTGAAAACCCCCAACTATCTGTATATTATATTGATTGAGAACATGTAACAATACATAGTACAATACTCCTTGCAAGTACTCAGTACTATCTCCAGCCTAATCTTCCAAGTAACAAAATTAGATGAGTCATTCAACTTCTCTGAATCCTTGAAGTATGAGGTGGACATCTTGACCAAGTCAATTAGGCTCCTTTAAATCCTTCCAAAGATGATTGTTTGTTTCTTGTCTCCTTGGTCTTATCTTCACCTCAACTCTGATCCCATGTTAATTTTCCAGTGTACTACGCTTAGCATGATCACTTATTCCAATAAAACCAATATTCCAATTACAGTAAGAAATTGTAGATAGAACAGTAATTTAAATGCAATAGAAGACAACCAATAACAAGAACAAGAGAGACACATGATTTGGTCAAATACCAGGGAAAAACCCCACAAGGGGGAAAACCCATTCAAAATTATTCTTCTATTAGCTTGTCATCTGATGTTCAACAGAGAGATGAAATGTTCCAACATCAACAATGTGTCAAAGGTCAACAACTTTGACTATCTAATTCAACTCACCAATATCCGAAAAGTCAAATCTGATCCAAAGTCAAAGTATGCAATTTTTGGTCAAATTCAATAGCAGTCAAAGATGCCCTAACCAGTTAACATTGAATAGTTAAAGTGCCTCCAAATCATCTCAGTCAATAGTCAAGGAACTCAGCCTTTCAAACTCGGTCAAACCCAATAAAAATAGTCAACAAATGCTTGGCCAAAGGAGAGAGAAAACCTGCAGTCAAACTTCAAAAAATTTGTGGTCAACTTTAGTCAAAGTCTATAGTCAACCCAAGTCAAACTACCCAGAAAAGTTTGATCCTTTGCCCAAACAATTCAGCCTTCCAAAATTGAAAATTTCCAAGTAAAAACATTAATTCAAAGTTGGTCAAATTGTCCCAATCAGAAGGTCAATGCATAAATTAGACTTGTCTTCCTTCCCTTTGCACATGCGTTGTCTAGGTAAGTCCTCTCTATGGACAGAGATGATCCCTCTAGCTCAATGAGTGGGACTAGTAACCTACGTGACAATCTACTAGACACTTTCCTAAGTTGCAATTGAAAAGAGAGACGAAGAAGATGGCCGTTCTGATGGTATCTCGATCTCCTTTGTTGAATACCTTCAATCACTTGCGTCACAGGCTCATTCCTACTATTCACAGTGCTTATGCACCTGCACTAGAGATCAAGACACAACAAGGCATGCAAATACAAACAACATATTCAAAGGCAACCTACTTAATTGATCAAGGAATGTTTAGATAGACGATACATGAGCATACACATCAATGGAAAACGAATGAGAAGTTGTGTATTAATAGAAAATAAGGGGAAGCATACAACCAAGCCTTGATGTTGATAGGCTCTCCTTGAAATGAATATCCAAGTCCAAGCTAAGCTCTCCAAGAACTCCTTCTCCAAGCCAAATGAGTAGCATATAAGCACAATCTTAGCATAAGGGTGCAAATAGACATAGACCAACCATTTGGGAAAGGGAGAGGATGAATATATAGGTTGGGAAAGGGAGTTAGGATCTCTCCAAAGATAGGAGTAGGTCCTCATCTCAAGGAGGTAGGTCATAGGTACAAGTCCAAGAGGCCAATTTGGGAGAATTCGACCTCATCTATGTCGAAAAACTTTAGCTCACTGCTCTGGAAGCTTCTAGATCACGAAGCTTCTCGTTCTCTTTGGGAAAATTGCCTTTTTGGGATCATCGTGGGTATACAAGTGAACAGAGCGATGCCATCATGGGTCAAGTATAGTTCAACAGGTGATCATCATTGTTTTTAGTGTCATAAGGTAGATGATTCTCAAATTAGGGTTTTAGATCTTTTTCCTTCATGGGAAGCTCAAGGAATTTTCCAATCAATGTCTTAGGAAAAATTTGAACTACATATATGAATGAGGGCACTGCATGATGGTCATGTTTCAGGAACTTCAGGGTATATCACGGGGAAGTGCAGGAGGTGTGACAAAATACTATGTAACAGATGCCCCCTAAAGCATGAAGGCAAAACGAGGAGTGATGGCTGAGATGCTTTACGAGCTTTTGCAAGGACGAGGACAAACACTGTCAGGAGACCTGCAAATCAAGGATGCATATACATATACATATTTTATATCAAAGCATGAATCCACGATATGGACGTAGCCATCCAGATGATAAGGACTATATGAAAGGATCCATGGTAAGGTTGCAACCATCCAAATGAGAAGGATCATATGTGAATATAAGATCCAAGGTATGGTCACAACCATATGATATAGAAGGATCATCATAGACGTAAAGTCCCATGGTATGGTCATAACCATTCGTATAGTAGAAACATGTGTACAATCATGAATAACACATAACTCCATGCAGCCTGAGTCATATCAAATAAGACTCAGGGTCTTGCGCTCTACCCTGACCCGATCAAACTACAAATTCTAACATGCAAATGAATGTGTTGAGGTCAAGCATGCTAGAAAACCACCTAATTATCAGTCAATGATGTGGACTGTTAACAAGCACGAGAGAAACCACCAATAATGACAGTGGCTCTCAAGGTATGATAGTACAATCAGTGAATGTGCTAATGAAGTTGAAGTCGAACACTTGTTGAATCATCCAATCGAAGGCTAATGATGGAAACCTGTCATCGGATGTGAAGAACTTGCCATTAAGGCATGCAATCTCTAAGGTACTGAAAGGGAGTCTCTAAGTCATCTTCCTGGATAATGAGATGAATTCGACAGGAAGCGAACCATCGAAGGAGGTTCATAATGAGTCCCCCATCATCGACATAAAACAAGGAATAAGGTGAAATGAAATGAACAGGATCCAAGATTGTAGCAAAGATTCAAACAATGTATAGGTAATAGACTGCACATAGGACTTTTCTTGAACATATTGGTGACACGACTCCAGAGTGTGGCAGCATTTGACTCAACATAGGACCAAGGGTCATAATGACTAAGTGGAATGAGAGGCAAAATGGATCACCCAAACCTGAAAAGATGAGTGACTGAGCGAGGATATCCCAAACCCGACACGAAAGTAGAAGAGTGTCATGTTTAAGAGTGACATGTTGTCTATACAAAGGATGTTTCATTTTCATCTTTCCCTACTATTTCTAGTGGGTGCCTCTTTATTTTTTCACAAGCTTGAAGAGGATACCATATGCCTGTCATATAAGTTCTTTCTTCGAATGAATCCATCCTATTAAGTTTTACGAGTCCTGGGAAGGAGAAACTCGGTCTCATCATGGTGATGAGTCTTTCGTCGTAAAATTTTAACGAGTTCGACGTAAGAATAACTCGGTACCTTTTTAATATTTAGAGAGTTTGAAAAAGAGACGAAAAAGAAAACTCCATCATGTCCCTTTTCGTAATTTGTCCCTCGAACCCGAAAAGGTAGAAAACAATATCCAAGAGAACCTCTTGACCATGTCAACCAAGGTGTACCTTTTTCGTAAATAGTTAATCTAAACCCAAAAAAGGGGTAAACACATACTGAGATGACGTCAATTCATTTAATGTAACGTGTTTGAAAAGACAAGTACTCAAAAATCTTTTCATATTTTTTGAGTCTGAAAAGAGCTGAAAGGGGACTCCACCTGGAGGAATGAGTGGTATAAAGGGATAGCAACTGGTTCCAGTGATGATGGAACTGCTTAAAACATGTAAAGGTCAAGAGGCTGGCTAATAAAACCACTCATCACAGATGTTCTTAGGCAAGCGTTAAACAACCAAGTGAAAGCAAATGATCGGCTAAAGAGATGGTGGCCATGGAATGAAAAAACCAAGGCTCATATGGAAAAACAAAATGATAAAACTGGCAATCACAAGATATAAACTGAGAATGGTTTCATCTTTACACAAACTTGAAACATGGGAAACTATTCTTGAGTACACTTGAAGATGGTTTCATTTTTCAAAAGCTTGAAACATGAGGAAAAAATATGCTTGGATTTGGTTTCATTTTTACACAAGCTTGAAACAGAAACAAACTATGCTTTGAATTGGTTTCATTTTTACACAAGCTTGAAACAAATATAAACTATGCTTGAGATGAGTTTGCATGCCCCTAGCATAATGACTCAATTCGAGGAACATGCCCCCTGAAGCTTCATTTCATTCACCTCAATAGACTACTAGTTACTAACAGGTGGATGGAATGAAGGTTCATTTATGAGATCAAGTGAATGACTCGACTGGGATTTTACGAGATCTAACTGAAGACTCAAATCAAAAGGGGATTTTTTCATTTCTTAACGAGATTGACATAGAAAAAGAACCATGCTCATGACACCTCATTTCATTTTTTAATGAGTTTGACACAAGTAAAAGAACTTTGTTCATGACATTTATTTCATTGTCTAACGAGGTTGACATAGTAAAAGAATTATCCTCATATCCCTTGTGTCATTTTTTAAGGAGCTTCACATAAGACAAGGAACTCTGCTCCATATCCCTTGATCACGGACCAAAAGAGGCCATGGATTTGAAGAGGTTCTCATCATATGGGAGGACAATACTATGGAAGGGATACATGTCCAAGGATTCAAATGAAAACTCGGGCTCCAATGCCCCCAGTACATGATTTGCTACATCATCTACTAGATGATCAGTAGATGTGAGCATGGAACAGATGACTACGTAATTAACCTGTGGCAGGGGTGATACCGCTTGCATATGAGAACCATTTAGGGATGATGGTTGACTAAGATTTGATTCAGGACCAATGAATGTAAACTGATTAATGATCACAATTCTTCCTTCATGTGGGAAACACATCACTCAAAAGAAGGAAGAAACAAGAGCTCCCATCACATAAACATAGTTACGACCAAGGAGTAGATAAGAATCTATGGGCATTGGACAACCATCACATCTATATAGACATTCCTTTCTCCCAAAGTAATAGGTAACTTAGGAAGGATCCCTAACGATTGACTGGTTCCTCTGTTAAAAGCTAACAGATTCTGGATGACGGGGACAAGCTGAGGAGAGCCTAAAGCTTGCCAAGCAGTTGAGGACAGAATGCTAACAGATGCACCCTCATCTATGACTATGCTAGGTACAGTCATATGGTAAGCCTTTACTGTAATTTGGAAAGGCACATAAGATGGAAGGTGATACCCTGCCAGTTGACTCCAATCAAAAGAAGTGACTAAACTACTTGGAGGGGGTGTCGTAAGAATGTGAGAGATGCCATCTTACACTACAGGGATAGGAGAAATGCTCTCAGGGACCTAGGGAACAAAAGGGTTTACCTAAATTTCATTCAAAACTGAAGAAACCAGAAGAACCTAAGCAGTGTGGGGTTCACTCTCTACCTGAAAGGTACGATTAACTTAAGGTAGAACCAAGTCTACCATTCTCTCAACCAATGCTTGACCGAGAACGAACTCACGAGAATCACTTTCAGAGAGAGTGGGGTTGACCAAAGATGACTTTTGATCAATCACTGGACCAACTAGTGAAGGATCAGGGGAAGATTTCGATACGCAGTCAGAAGACGAGGTTGAGAAGCTGTAAGGTTTTCCAACTCTTTGGAAGCTTCATCTATTAAAGGACAAAGGTGAATGGGATGATTACCTTCACACAAATTACAAGGAAATTTGACTATTCCCTTTTTCCCATGAGCTTTACTGTTACTAGTTGAGGGTTTGTCGCCAACATGATCGCCAAAGGCTGATGACAAAGGTCGATGTGAACCTGTGGAACACACTTTTAAGACCTTGGGAATACCAGGACAACTTCCAAGAAGGTGGTCGCCCCTACATAACATTTTACTTTTCCAGGTTGATTGGAAGATTTTTCCTCATTAGTTGCATCAGTTGCAATGGTTGCTTGGTTGCCCCCTTGCTTATCTGGCTTCTTCTTCTTCATCCTCTCCTTCTTCTTCCTAGCTTTCTAGTTACTAGAATCCAGACTTTCACTAGGCGAAGAGGAAGAACGGGGTGAAGAAATAGGTGAAGAAGACGAGGTGTCAACTTTAGGATCAACATGAGGTTGAGTTGTTCAGGTGGAGTAGAACTCGGTTGAAAAGCAGTTTGGACACTCGGAACCACGGAGGTCAAAAATAACCAAAATGATAGACCAATGGTCAATCCAGGAAGGGACAACATTGCCATATAGGGAGCACTAGTATTTCTGAAAGAAGGGAAAGGACTAGGTTTCCGATCGGAGGGGTTTCCTTGACTAGTAGACTCAGGAAATGTTGCCATTGGTATCAACCTTAGATCTACTAAGGAGTATTTCCACAAGAAGGATGTTGTTCCGCAGTCAATTAATTTTAGAATTTGAAACAAAAACTTTTCCTTTTCATATTCTTAAGAGTCAAGAAAATGACAAAAAGTGACTCTAGTCGCTTTCATTGGTTTAGCGAGCTTGAAAGGACAAGTACTCGATGATCTTTTCAAGTTTAAGGAGTCAGAAAATATCAAAATGACTACTCACGTAACTTTCGGCAAAAAGGATTACTAACTAATCGTGAACTACAATATACATGTCAGCAAATAAATTTACCAAGGACTTGACGTACGTGCAAGCAATCTCCCCGAATGTTGTGTTCGGTGTATCATGTTTACAGGGCAGCAGACTTGGATTCCTATAGATAAAGGTTTGCAACCTATGTGGGTCTCCCTTTATATACTTGACGGTATGGGGAGCACAAGTATGTGCTAGCACTGTCTAATGCAAGAGTATTGCAAACGACAACTGTTGAGTTTTATATATGCCAGAACAAGTCTCTAGCCCAGACCACTAAGTATGAGCGTTAATGTTTCAAATGCTCCTTAGATTAATTGAAGTTTTAATGTTTCTATTCAATTATGTTTCAGTTTTAAGGCTCAAAACAATGTCACATGAACACCTTTGATGCAACTATATGAGAAAAAGAAACTTTCTGTTTCAATGAAAGCTAGACAAATAAAGGGAAGAAATTTCAATCAATAATGCATCATGCAAAAATGCCTTCCACTAACTTCCATTTTTGTCTTCCAAATGCAATGCCAAAAGTAAAAATGATTCTCACTTTTCACTATCCTAAATGCAACTATTTCGAAAGCAAAATGATTTTAACTTTACTAAGATGCACTTATATGAATTATCGTTTTCTTTTCATTTTGAATGATTTGATGCACCTAATACAGTTTTTAGCTTTCAATCATTGAAAAATGTGATCTATTTTCAATGATGAATCTCAGAAAATAACTTTTCAATGCAACTAGTCTAATGCATTTTCACGAAAAGTAAATTTTGAAAAACAAGCCAAAACAAATGCACAATGATGTTTTCAATGATTTCCACATAAAACAACACTCAATCAATCAACAAAACAAACATCTCAATGACGCCAACAAGCAGCAAGCAATGACCAATTGACCAGAAACCTTAGAACTCAGTCATATTTCACTTCGAAGCCAATGAGACAAATTTTGCAAATTAATCAAGGCAATCAATCAAAACACTAACAAATCCAAGCAAATAGGATGGGAAAAGACCTTAGGGGCCAAGACACACTAGATTTTAAGGAAAAAATCTTAAAAATTCTCATATTCAAGGATCATCGCTACTTTATATACCCAAACCCGTGATGATTGGGTTATCATCACTATTTTGCATAGGAAAACCCGCAATGGTCGGGGCCATCATCACTACTTTGTATAGCAAAAGTAGTGATGATTTCAATGCAACCAAACAATGAAGAATTCTTTTTTCCATCACGACTGTATAGGTAAAAACTCGCAATGCCATCACGACTATTAGAGCTAAACCCATGATGGGCAAGGAATATGGGAAAAAAAAAAAAAAGATTCCAAGAAACATTCAAGACTTAGCACTCTAATGTAGTAATCAGTGATGGTATAAACCTAGACTGATGCAGACAAGCCAAAAAAATTACGGTTGGTCTAACTCGACACAAAAGCAGGATGAAGGATTGAATGGAAAGGATTATAGTTTCTCCAGTGGAGTCGCCATTTTGTTGTCTAGGTAAATCCTCTTTGTGGATAGAGATGATCCCTCTAGCCCAATGAGTGGGACTAGCAACCTACGTGACAATCTACTAGACACTTTCCTAAGTTGTAATTGAAAAGAGAGACGAAGAAGATGGCCTACCTCATTTTGACGCTATATCAATCTCCTTTGTTGAAGGCCTTGAATCACTTGTGTCACGGGCTCGTTCCTACTGTTCACAATGCTTATGCACCTACATAAGAGATCAATATACAACAAGCCATGCAAATACAAACAACATATTCAAAGGAAACCTACTCAATTGATCAAGGAATGTTAAGATAGATGATACATGAGCATACACATCAATGGAAAATGAACGAACAGTTGTGTATTAATAGAAAATAAGGGGAAGCATAAAACCAAGCCTTGATGTTGTGTTGTAGCGACTACAACCACCCTCAAAAATTTTGGCCTGCACCAATTTCGGAGCCTTCCTTGAGAGTTTCACTTGATGACTGCACACACTAAGGTTCACTCCGTGAGCTCGTGTGAGTCTTTGCATCCACCTTGCTTGTTCATTTCATTCAAGTTTTTGCATGTTGGTGTCTAAGTCATGCTTGCGACCATGTTATGGTTATGCTCAAAGCCTTCGCTTCGTATGTGCTTGTTGTGTTCACTATGAAAGCATCTGTCGCACTCACACACAGAGTCACATTCATTGTCGCACAAGGTCGTCTCAATCAATGAACAGTTAATCACGATTGTCACGCTTGTCGGTTGCATCGTCGGTTAATCATGTTGAACATGTGTTTGGATGGTTTGAGTCATTTCATCATTAAGTCATGTGAGTGTTTGTTTGTATGATCACATATGCATATTTCGATCATTCACATACTTGGTCATTTTTGCTTAAGTTCTTACAACCAAACTCCCCTCTGACAGCCAAACCATAACCCCGCCATTGACTCAATCAATTGTTAACGAGAATAGCGCAAAAGCACCAAGCTAGTCTTTCAAGTTGCATTGCCCGCAAGCAATTCAATCAACTCTCATACTGCCCACCCGGACAGTCGTACCCAACAGTCACCCTAGGGCTGACTCACCCTAAAAAATTGCACAGAGGCCACTAACCTTACTCACTTAGCTGATTGATGAAATTGCGCAGACAGGTCGAACATACACCAAGTTCCCGTCCCTGTCTCCCTCATAAAATTGTGCAGTTTTCCTAGTCAGTCATCCCGACAGTCAACCGACTACTCATCTCAGAAATTGTGCAGTTTTCAGGAGCAGGCCTTTTGCTGCCCAACAGTCCACTCAGCTCAGAAATTGCGCAAAGATGATTAGCAGGGCGACCTCTTAGCCACAATGCAGTTTCCCCTGCCAGTAGTAGACTATTCGTTCCCTCTAGGAATTGTGCAGTTTCTATTGACAGTGACCAGGAAACCAACTGCCAGTTCCCTCTAGGAATTGTGCAGTTTCTGTTGACAGTGACCAAGAAACCAACTGCCAGTTCCCTCTGGGAATTGTGCATTTTTGGCTGCCAGTGACCCCAGCAGCCAACTTCCAGTTCCATCTAGGAATTGCGCAGTTTTAGCTACCAGTGTCTCGGGTAGTTCCTCCCAAAAATTACGCAATCCCTGCCTGCTGACCCTCCTTACAGCCTGAACTGTTCCTCCAGAAAATTGCACAAATTTGGCCTTCCAACCCCTACTTCCCGCTTGTTCCATAAACTCAACAAATCCTTCCTACCTTGTCTTCCTATAGCTCGAACTATCCCTCCCAAACTTTGCGCAATTTTTCCTTCCAGCTGAGCCAAACCACGTAGACAGTCATTGTCGACATGGATTGCCTATCTCCATCACTCAGTGACTCTTGCGGAGTTTTCATCAGTAGTTCCCAGAGCCATCATCCCACTTCACAACCTTACTGCCTCTCCCAGTCACCTGCATCTGAAATGATCATGTGTCATGGTAGACTAGGAGGTTTCGGATTTGATGTCATCTCACCATGAGTGAATGCAGGCATAGGTACATCAAAAAACATGGCAAGACGACAAATGAGATGAACAAAGGGAGCACATGCAGAAGAACAGGTTCACCAACAGATGAATGAACAATGCATGTGAAGAGATGTGCTCACCAACGGATGAACGGACGAACATGAACCTTCGTGAACAGATGAGCCTGTCAAGCCTTCCAACATGCAAGCAAGGATAAACATGCCAAAGCTTCATCAAGCGAAGCAAAGACCATCGAAGACTTTGCGCACTTCGCCATGCGAAGGTGAAGATGTGATATACCATGAAGACATCCATCACCTAGCAGCATTGTAGCTCGACATGAATTCCAACAGCAACACAAATGTGTCATGTCGAGTCATGTCATGAGTCATGTCGCCCACATCTCTACTATGGGCTATACTGTTAATCAATGTGACGTAACGTGGAAGTCCAAAAGACCCACTTGTTGTACAAAGAGTCATGTAAAGTCGAAAATTCATGGAATTCAAACAATCATGAGGGTATCTGAATAGCCACAAGGGTTAGTTTCACCCTTAGCTACAAATACCCCCTCATTTGTACATGCAAAGGAATTTTCACCTTAGCTCATCACACATAGCCAAGAGAGTCTGTAATCTTTTCTTTAAGGAGTAAGTAGTGGCTCCAACGCCCCGTGCTCGGGGTTAGTAATGTATGGTGTAATGATGTGTCTTGGAACTTTCACTTAATACAGAAGCCCGCTAACAGGCCAGCACGTTTTCACACATGTATTGTATCTGTTGTAAGACTAATCTTTAACACTTGTAATCCATGTTGCTTTAACCTGTGTTCTACATCTTAACTATTTCACTTGTTGTAATACATAATCTATTAATGAAAATGTGTTGTATATGTTGTTAACGTTGTCTCGCCCATGTAGACTACTCTCCCGGACATCAGACAAACCTTTTACATGAAGCTTTCTGCAACAACCATTACACTCACACTCGTTCGGACTCATCCATTGAGTGTTGTACATGTTATCTTACCTTGTATGTTATGGCTGCCGCATCCGTGTGGACTACTCCTCCAGAAGCTATGCACGTCCTGTTGTGTTGTGTGTTTCTAGCTAAGTTGGGACTGCATCCCAACCAACTCGGGACTCACTTTCACCCTCTCCCTTTATAGTGAAGAACCATTGACACAATTACACTAGCACTCACAAGGCACGCGAACCTCACTTCTCGAAGGCAAAGTAGACCACTCTCCTGTGCTGAAAAGAAAGAGTTGAGGCAAATCCTTAAGACAATGGTAGTTGGGCTATCATACCGGATGGGACTCCCACACCAAACGGTGTGAGGTCTAGTTGGGACTACATACCGGGGTGATCCCCTGAATGTTGGTGGTTCCAACACCGTCAACATTTCTGGCGCTAGAAGGAGGGCATCCAGTTGTATATGGATGAACATCCCCTCACACCCATTCACCAACCATCTGGTTAAGGAAGTAACTTGCACTCCCTCTCACCTACACGTGACTCTACAATTGGTTACTCCTCACCTCCTAGAATTGAACAGGAGGTTCCATATCATCAACTTCGCTCAGTCCGTCCCATCACTCGCCAGTTCGCGAACGCAGTCGGACTGATGCCAGGCATACAACATCTACCATGCGCATCAAGGAAGCCAAAAACCACTCCCACACGAGTTTTTGTATCATCGGTGGAAGAAGCAATACTTACCACACTCAAAGGTCAGGCATAAGCTATTGAAGACGGAGAGGAACCTTTGGTCTTCCGACAAGGCGAACATGACACTCTCGTGATCTTGGGATCAGACTCTGATGTAGGAGGCGATGGGGAAGGTAGTGGAGGAGGCGGGGGTGGAGACGAACCAACATACTCAGAGCTAGAATGATTAAACTCTTAAAGAGAGGAGGAGGATGATGAAGAAGAAGAGATGGCTGACCCAAATCTGGAATGGATGACTCAAGGACTGTTGGCTCCCCCCGTTGTTTTGTACAAGATGCCGAAGCGAACAGAGAGAATGAACATCAAGTTCAACCCTGACAGCACGGTGAAGACATAAGATCATTTGGACAACTTCTACCTGCAGCTGCAGACCCTTGAGGTACGGCATGACGACATAGCTTGTAGATTGTTCCCATGTACCTTGGACAGTCGCGTAGAAGCATGGTATCATAGAGTTTCACCAAACTCCATACAGAACTGGGGTGCATTCAAATGCATGTTCCTCGAAAATTTTGTTGATGGCAAGACCCCAGCTATGTTACTGAAAGAATTGGGTAGCCTGAATGAAGATGGAGGGGAAAGAAAAGGTAAAAGACTTCAACCATAGGTTTACACGCATATTGGAAAAAATTTCGACATACACCAAACCTCATGACTCCAGCACTGTTGATTACTACATGTCCACACTGTCGACCAACATTGCACAGTTCGTCAAGCGAGCTGTGAAACCAACACTCTTGGAAAACTGCGAAGAGGCTATTATTGTTGAAAAAGACTTGAACATGATTGGTGTCATCAAGGATGATGAACCAGCAAAGGAATCCAAAGACCCAAGTAGGAAGTCCCAAGCGATGGTGAGCAAGGGTAGAGACAAGGAAGCAAATGATATTGAAACCCTCACTCACCTCGTCAAGAACTTAACAATAGAAGTGTCTGAACTTAAGCAACGAAAAACAGACACATTTGCAAGCAAACATATTCTTAGATAGAGATAGGGAAGCAACTCATCAGGCAACAACTGGTCCACTCAACAAACTGCACAAAGCTTTGTGTTCAATGTCGATTAGTGCGCATATCTCGAGTTATGCTCATTCCATGAAGAACGTCACCTCGAGAACTTATGTTCGGACTAGAATCAAGTCACAAACTCGGTATATAGTCATACACTCGATGCAAAGAGTGGTGTGCAGGCACAACCGGATGATAGAGATAATGACAAAGGTATTGCACCTGTGGAAGCATCAAGTTCTGGGCATGTGGTGAACGCATATCAGTGCTCGCAAGCAGTGTCGAAGACAAACACCAAGAAGCATTCCCCAAGACAAAATGATTGTTACAATATTAGGAGTAAAGGGGCTCCCCCTACACTTGGGTAAATGCAAGAGAAGATCATATTATTGATAAGGAAGGTTGATCCACCGTCCACCCCAAAGAAGAAAACACAAAACAAGTCTAGGAAGACAACGGCGGACAAGAGTACTTCCATGAGCAGCAAACTGCAAAACACTTCGCTGGACAACATGAACATTTGTTCTACCCTAGACACCTCAGTAAGTCTACCATCTCTGGACTACAACATTGGTGACGACATGAAGAAAAATCAAGCAAACATCAGTTTATTCGAGTTGGCTAAGATGTAGAGTCAGCGAGATATCCTACTTTGTGCACTGGGACAGACAGCAACAAACAACACAACCTCTACTAGCAAGGGAGCAAGCACACCTCCCGAATTGCTTTCCACTGTGCTCAACACACTCCGGATGGAAGAAGCACACCCAGGTTGCCCCCCATTCCTGCTATATTTTTAAATTTTCAACTACAATGTTCACAACTGTCTGGTTGATTCTGGCGTAGCAGCCAATGTCATGTCACTCTCCATTACGAAAAATATCAATGCACGATGGAGCGAAACATCTCGTGAATCATCCAACTTGATCGAACGTCGGTACAAGCCATTGGTGAACTACGACATGTGATCATCCGACTATCTCATGACGGTCAAGTCCACCAATGCATCAACATAGTGGTTGTAGACATTCCGGAAGCATACGGTCTACTAGTCAACAGAGATTGGTCCAGTAAGCTATACGAATATTTTGCTACAGACTGGTCTCACATGTGGCTTACGTACAAGGGAAAATGCAACCAAATATGGGTAGATTCTGAGAGTTACATGAAGCATAATGTCATTCCCCTCAATGGAGAGAATGAATCGTTGGGCTTCGCAGAACTCTTGTTTGACAACTGCCTCCTGGAAACAACATTGGAGTGCTATCCTGCACGACCAGCCCCAACCTCATCAGACACGCAGTAGGGACTCCTTTCTTGCCTAACTGATGGTAATGAAACTGTACAATTCACTGTACTGATAGTAGCAGTAGTAGCAGTAGTACTAGCATGCCAAATGGTTAGTGTACAAACAAGTTGTGGGCCATGGGTTTTGACGAATCAAAGACACGTGACGGCTCAAGGGCCAAGTGTATCTCAGCTACCCAAAATGATAGAAGATGCATAATTTCAAGCTGCTTGAAGTTAGATTGCATCGAAAACGTTTCCAAATATAAAGCACCCCTGTCGAACTTACATAGAACCATCAGGCTCAACGTGGTCACAGTGAAAATGATACTACATCCCACGGACAGTGTTGATCCCTTCAAGGACATAACAATTGATGAAGGTAAACACGAGTAGCCCTCAAAAACTGCAGTTGAGGGCAAGAAAGACAGCCTCATCCCCGAGGGTGGGGTTTCCCTCAATAAGCTCTATGGTTTGCATAATTTTTGTCAAGGGCCAAGAAAAAGTGGAACCCACAGGACCACCACCATGAACGAACAAAGCAACCTAGGAACCTATCATGATCTGATGATAGTCAATCTCGGTACAAACTACACACTGCAACAGCAACAAGTCTTTGACCTCTTGACCAAACAGTACCAGGATGGGTCTACACGAGCGAATGATGACCTGAGGACCCACTACACGCGAGCAATTCAACACAAGATTCCAAGTAAAGGAGAAGACAAGCCATCGCAACAAAGACCAAGTAAAACACATATGTTGTTTGCACTCCTTATACAGAAAAAAAATTGACTAACATTTTGGATGATTGGGTTACTCGCAAAGTTAGTCATCATGCTTGATTTTATAATTTAAAATCTGCAAATAAGAAATCCAGGAAAATCCGCTTATGCATTGATTTCAGAAACTTGAACCATTCACGGAATAAGAACAACTACCCTGTTTCATCATCCGAGCCTATGTTGCACGCAGTATCTGAAGCAGTGGTGTTGTCTTCACTTAAAGGTCTTTTTGAATGCCACCAGGTTTCGGTAGCGGAGTCCATTGGACTTACATAGGTCCACGAGAAGCTTGGCCCACACACGTATCATTTGCAATCACTTGACATGAGGATTGAGAACCTTCCTGTCAACGGCCAAGATCTCAAGCATTAACTTCAATAGGTCAGGTCGCTCTTGTGCCATGTACATATTCTGCTTGCTGCTTGTTGTTTTCATCTTGTTTGCTTTGCTCATTATCTTCGTTTTTACTTTGTTTGATTCTGCTTACTATTTTTATTTACGTTTGTTTTGTTTGCTTGGTATATTAATATTTTTGTATAGAAATAAGTGTTGCCAACTATTACATTCTAGCTTTTGAATAGAGTATGTTAGTGTTAGTCTTTCCAGCCTTCCTCCGGTGATCAAATATGCTCTTACAAAGTGATTTTGAAGTGTCAAGGTCAAATTTTGTCATTTCAAAAAAGTTTTCAAGCAAAATTTGGTCACTAGGCATTAGGTCTAGAGTTTGCTTTAACTCCTTCTAAAGTTGCCCAAATGCCAATCTATGTCACTATTCAGCTGATTCTATCATCATTCATAGGGTTTTCATTATCATGTCAGTGTCTAATGAGTTATTTTACATCTTGTTCATGCTTCAGTTGTGCCTATGCAAGTTCATTTCCCTCTCCTAGGGTTTTGAAGCCAATTTCTCCTGGACGGTCAAATCATCGGCAAAACTTGTTTCCTGATGCTCATACACCTTCCCCTATCCTTAAATTACCTTACCAAATGCTTCCCATCACTGAGATTCCCAAATTCCTCATTTTCCACAAACCCTAGTTTCTAGCTACAACTTGGCAATTTTCTAGGTTGGGCCTGTGTTTTGCCCTTTTGGACCCTTTCCCCTCACTCA
>APFE031593751.1:62615-86395 GCA_000404065.3 Pinus taeda
AAGAAAGTCAAAAAACATGCAAAAAATGACTTTCTGCCACTTTTTTGACACACAGAAAGCAGTCTTGGGAGATTGCAATTTTGGAGGAGCAAATGACCACCAAATTCAAAAATTCTGGTTGGGTTGGAAAGTAGACATCCAGACCTTTCCAACAAGCCCACTTTTTCCTCATTTGGACATTTAGAAGTGCCCCAAAAGTGGTCCCAAAGACAAGAGACCCGTCAGGCAGAGGTATGAGACCCGTTGGGCAGTTTTCACAGGAAATTCATCTACAGCTCAGGAATTCACCCAGCTTTGACCAGTTTTGACTTGAGATGGGATTTTTCACCCTCTTTGATGTAATTAATGTATTTCATGTTGACATGTCACTTATTTACCTTTTCTAGAAGATTCATGCATGAAAAAGCAAACATTTAATGAATGGATTGGTTTCCTAGTTTATAGAGGCAAGTTGTTTTGACTGCCTAGTTTTTAGTGCCAAGTTTAGAAGTGGTTGAAACAGCTCCTAGGATAGTGAGCTCGACCCATGGAGGCAAGGAAAGAGGTTATATTATCTATATTATGTACTTTCTTGTTCATTTTCATGGTTGGACTCTTGAGGGAGAAGCTATCATTGTATTATTTCACTGTATCTCTGCAATTTTTGGCTAAGGAAGACCAGGGTTTTGCATTCCTTTTTGGGATTCTTGTGGTTATATGTATTGATGGTGTGTTTCTCTATGTACCTGTAAGTGTGTTATGTGAATCATTTCCTTTCTTTTCCTTCTGCACATTAAGCAAACGAAGTGTTAAAGTAAGAATTCATGACTGTCATGCTCTGCTTTTAAGTTTGTTTAATTTCAATGTTTTCTACTGTTTAAGGAGAATTAAAATTTATTGTTTGCTCTCCTTAGCTCCTCACCTGTCATTCCCAATCATCCACCTCAATCAAAGGCATCAATACTGTCTCCTACCTCGCCCCAAAGAACCCCCTGCAGAAACTGTGTCCAATCCCCGCACCCAAAATTGCCATCCCCTCAATTTGCCACCAAAAACCCTAAAAACCCAAAATCAACCCTTTTGATCAGTTTACTAGCCTAAAATCAGTGTTACCCTATTGGTCATCTCATCCATTGAAGATTTTACCGAGATTGACCGGAGAGAGCCTTCTCCTGCCCCGTAGGGCTAGCTACGAGGCTAAATGGTTTGATGTTGCCTTGAGGTTTGCCTTTTTTCAACCTGAGGTGAAATTTCAAGCGCTAACAGAGTACGTGGCTGAAATTTGAAGAAACTTGTGACACTGCACCACTTGGCCAGTCTTGTGTCTGTCTTCTCTATGCTTGGTTATAACCTTTGGCCGATGAAGTCTTTACGGAAAATACGAACCATCTGCAAGGGAAGTTTTGGTCCAACCACGAAGCTGTGTCCACACTGGAAAGCCCCATGCCTGTACTCAACCTTCTACTTTGTGTGTTCACGCTTATCCAACTAGTAGGAACGGAGAAGGGGAAAATCTAAACGAGCTAACCTATGTCAAAGAACTTACATGCGTCTTTGAAGGAACAACCTCTTCTACTCTCAATAAATCAGGATCCCTCTCCCACCCCAAAAATAAATAAGTGCATGTTGGCTTGTGGGGGCCTGACCTAGGTTCAGTGTTAGTTAGCCAAACAAATCCCTACAATACTGGCCCTTTCGGCATCATCCCGCAGAGCGTGGACTAAAGTCTCACCCAAAGAAGTATGGGGGGATGTTGGAACCAAGTTTCCACACCCTTGAGATGGTTGTGATGTCGGGTTATCTTGGCTATACTTGCCTGCGCGCAGGTTACTTAGCCCTCTGTTCCACCCTTCAATACCTTCGCGAAAGGATACAATTGGCTTTCACGCAGCCTTAACCAGGGGCTGATATACTTTCACGCTAATAGGGCAGCAAGCTATGATATCTCCCAAACTATGCTAATTATCTTACTTGTCTTATTAACGGATCTCAGTTATCTTCGCGTAAACAAATGTTCTTACTTACGTTGCTTAACCAACACAATCACATATATTCCCGCATCATATAAGCCTTATTAGTGAAATTCATGCCCAACATAACTAGATGCATAAATAGGAAATAAAGACCCAGAAATTGTAGAATACTTCTCTTTATTGATAATTTTGAACAATTACAAACTCGACCCACCCTGCGCACTCAGTTGCAGGGGTCCGCGCACTCGGTTGCAGACTTCTAGGCCTCTGCACACTCAGCTGCAAAGCCTCTACCTACGCAACAACCCAAAACTTAGAATTTTTCTTAGAGTTATCACTTTCTTACATGTTTGATCTTCTTCATTTCCTCTAGCTACTTAGAGCTTAGCTCTATTTATATAGTCCCATGGTCTGTGGACCATGGGTAGATCTTTTACAATCAACATTACATTTCCAAAATAAGGGCAGACAACCCTATGACTCTTTAACATCTACGCTCTCCGTGACCACAAAATGCGGAGTCTTTACATTTGGATTACAAAATTGGACCAAAATATGGGCTTTTAGCCCCAAAACTGCCCTTAGGGGATCCTGTGCCCAATAGTGCCTATGCACAGTCCTCCTGAAAAATAGAAAGGTGAAAGAAGAGAAAGGCTTCCTGCGTAGAGAGTTGAGGCATGCAACTCCACCGGGGTACTGTCTAGGCTCGCTGGCAGTGTAGCAATGTGTGTGTTCCTTCTTGACTTCGTCGGGGTACTGTCGAGGCCTGTTGGTAGAGGAGCAACACCAAAGATGAAAACTTATACTTTGAAAATATTTAACTTGCAAGCTAAGTGACCCTTCCCGAATTCGAAACACTGAGATCATGTTGAAATTTTGATTGCGTTTGACTGAGTTGGCAAAGGGTAAACCACGTATGTCCATGGGCTGAGTGGGGAAGTTGAAGTAACCGACACAACGATTTAATACTCCCCAAAAGACCAAGGCCCTATGGTAGCAATGAACCGAAACAGAGAAGCTAGAGTTCTACCAGTGTGTCACCAAGTGGTGTAGCGGCTACAACCACCCGCCAAAATTTTGGCCTGCACTAATTTCAAAGCCTCCCTGAAGAGTTTCACTTGATGACTGAACACACTCGGGTTCACTCCATGAGTTCGTGTGAGTCTTTGCATCCTCTTTGCTTATTCATTTCATTCAAGTTTCTACTTGCTAGTGTCTAAGTCATGCTTGCGACCATGTTCTGGTTATGCTCAAATCCTTCGCTTCATATGTGCTTGTTGTGTTTGCTATGAAAGCATCTGTCACACTCACACACAAAGTCACATTCACTATTGCACAAGCATCGTCTTGATCAATGAACGGTTATTCACGAGTGCCACGCTTATCAATTGCACCGTCGGTCAGTCACGTTGAACATATGTGTCTAGATGGTTTGAGTCGTTTTCTCATCGAGTCATGTGAGTGTGTGTTTGTATGATCACCTATGCATCTTTCGATCATTCACACGCTTAGTCATTTTTGCTGAAGTTTTGACGACCAGACTCCCGTTTGACAGCCAAACCATCACCACGACATCAACTTGATCAACTATCAACCAAAACAGCGCAGAAGCACCAAGCTAGTCTTTTTAAGTTGCGTTGCCCGCAAATAATTCAATCAACTCTCATGATGGCCACCCAGATAGTCGGACCCAACAGTCACCCCGAGGCTGACTCCCCTAAAAAATTGCACAAAGGTTGTTGACCTTACTCGCTCAGCTGACTGAGGAAATTGTGCAGACAAGTTGGATAGACACCAAGTGCTTGTCCTTATCTCCCTCATAAAATTGCGCAGTTTTCCCAATCAATCATCCCGACAATCGACCAACTGCTCATCTCAGAAATTGTGCAGTTTTCCCATTCAATCATCCTGATAGTCGACCGACTACTCATCTCAGAAATTGTGAAGTTTTCATGAGTAGGCCTTTTGCTGCCCATCAGTCTGCTCAGCTCAGAAATTGTGCAGAGATGATCAGCAAGGTGGCCTCCCGGCCTTAGTGCAGTTTCCCCTGCCAGCAACTCCTAGCAGTAGACTGCTAGTTCCCTCTAGGAACTGCGCAGTTTTTGTTGACAGTGACCAAGCAACCAAGTGCCTATTTCCTCTAGGAATTATGCATCTTTGGATACCAATGACCCCAGTATCCAACTACCCATTCCCTCTAGGAATTGTGCAGTTCTATCTGCCAGCCTCCCGGGTAGTTCCTCCCAAAAACTACGCAATCCCTGCTTGCTTACCCTCCTTATAACTTGACCTATTCCTCCATAAAATTGTGCAAATTTTGCCTCCAACCCCTACTTCCCGCTCGTCCCAGAAACTACGTAGATCCTGCCTACCTTGTATTCCTGTTACCCAGACTGTCCCTCCCAAAATTTGTGCAAATTTGCCTTCAAGCCGAGCCAAACCTCACAAAGAATCATTGTCGACTTGGATTGCCCATCTCCATCACTCAGTGACTCTTGCGCAATTTTCATCAATATGCTCAGAGCCATCATCCCGCTTCACTGCCTTGCTACCTCTCCCGGTCCCCTACATCCGAGGTGATCATGTGTCATGGTAGACTAGGAGGTTTTGGATTTGATGTCGTCTTGTCATAAGTGACTTTAGGTAAAGGTACATCAACAAACATGGAAAGACGATGAATGGGATGAACGAAGGGAGCACTTGCAGAAGGACAGGTTCATCAACAGATGAACAAACAATGCATGCGAAGAGATGTGCTCACCAACGGACGAACGGATGAACATGCACCTTTGCGAACATATGAGCCTGTCAAGCCTTCCAACATGCAAGCAAGGAGAAACATGCCACTTCGCCATGCAGAGGTGAATCTATGATACCCCATGAAGACATCCATTACCCAACAGCACTGTAGCTCGACATGCATTCCAACAGCAGCACGAATGTACTAGCATTGTCATGTCGAGTCATGTTGCCCACAACTCTAGTATGGACTATGTTGTTAATCAATGTGATGTAAGGTGGAAGTCCAAGAGACCCACTTGTTGTACAAAGAGTCATGCAAAGTCGAAAAGTCAGGGAATTCAAACAATCATGAGGATAGTCGAACAACCACAAGGGTCAGTTTCACCCTTGGCTATAAATACCCCCTCATTTGTACATGCAAACGACTTTTCACCTCAGATACTCCCACATAGCCAAGAGAGTCTGTAATCTTTTCTTTGAGGAGTAAGTAGTGGCTCCAACGCCTCGCACTTGGGGTTAGTTATGTATGGTGTAATGATATGTGTTGGAACATTCGCTTAATTCAGAAGCTTGCTAATAGGGCAACACATTTTCACACATGTATTGTATTTGTTGTAAGACTAATCTTTAACACTTGTAATGCATGTTGCTTTAACCTATGTTCTACATCTGAACTATTTCACTTATTGTAATGCATAATCTAGTAATGGAAATGTGTTGTTTATGTTGTTAACATTGTCTCGCCCGTGTAGACTACTCTCCCTACCATCAGATAGACCTTTCACATGAAGCTTGTTGTAACAAACGTTGCACACGTTCAAACTCATCCATTGCGTGTTGTACGTGTTATCTTACCTTGTATGTTGTGACTGCCGCATCCGTGTGGATTGCTCCTCCGGAATTTGTTCACGTCCTGTTTTGTTATGTGTTCCTAGCTAAGTTGGGACAGCATCCCAACCAACTTGGGACTCACTTTCACACTCTCCCTTTATAGTGAAAGCACCATTGACACGAGTACACTAGCACTCATGAGGCATGCGAACCTCACTTCTCGAAGGCAAAGTAAACCACTCTGTTGTGCTGACAAGCAAGAGTCGAGGCAAATCCTTAAGACAATGGCAACCGGGCCATCATACTGGATGGGACTCCCATAGCAAATGGTGTGAGGTCTAGTTGGGACTTCATACCGGGGTGATCCCCTGAATGTTGGCAGGTCCAGCACCCTCAGCATGTTAATAGGTTCTCCATGAAATGAATATCCAATTCCAAGCTAAGCTCTCCAAGCACTCATTCTCCAAGCCAAATGAATAGCATATAGGCACAATCTTAGCATAAGGGTGCAAATAGACATAGACCAACCATTTGGGAATGGGAGAGGATGAATATATAGGTTGGGAAAGGGAGTTAGGATCTCTCCAAAGATAGGAATAAGTCCTCATCTCAAAAGGGTAGGTCATAGGGATAAGTTCAAGAGGTCAAGTTGGGAGAATTCGACCTCATCTATGCCGAACAAACTCCAGCTCGTCGCTCTAGAAGCTTCTAGACCATAAAGCTTCTCATCCTCTTTGGGAAAATTGCCTTTTTGGGATCATTGCGGGTATAGGTCCTCATCTCAAAGCGGTAGGTCATAAGGATAAGTCCAAAAGGCCAAGTGGGGAGAATTCGACCTCATCTATGCCGAACAAACTCCAACTCGTCACTCTAGAAGCTTCTAGATCACAAAGCTTCTCATCCTCTTTGGGAAAATTTCCTTTTTGGGATCATTCCGGATATACAAGTAAATAGAGCGATGCCATCGTGGGTCAAGTATAGTGCAACAGGCAATCATCGTTGTTTTTAGTCTCATAAGGGCGATAATTCTCAAATTAGGGTTTTAGAGCTATTTCCTTCATGGGAAGCTGAAGACATTTTCCAATCAATGTCTTAGGAAGGATCTGAACTACATATACGAATGAGTACATTGCATGATGGTCATGTTTCGGGCACTTCAGGGTATATCATGAGGAAGTGCAGAAGGTGTGACAAAATACTGTGTAACAACATATGAGCTCAAACCTCCTTGTTTCAGACTTGTACAAACCAATCAAATGAAGAGAGAGAAGATCAAATGATTGACGATGATGCTCCAAAGTGATGTGACACGATTTGTGTTTATATGAGCCTTAGGGGATCGAATTAGCTAGTCCAGGCCGACTTGTACTTTTGTGTACTTGTGGGTTTCACTTTAAAATTTACATTTTTCCTTCACCAAATTAAATTCTTACAAGGGCTAGGAGGAGCCTTTCTTGATGAGAAAGGTTGTCCAATGGAGGAAATTTCTCCTTGAGTTGCCAAATTAACACTCTACACATTGTGGCTACAAGCATCCAGCTTATATTCCACTTGGTTGTCAATTCCCATTCTGATAGTGTATTTTCTCCCATCCTTCAAGCTGATGTCAAAACTCCTTTTTGCTTTCTCCATTAGATTTCTAAGATATTCGACTTTATCAATTAACACGTCGGATATTTTTCAAGAGGTTTTCCCTTTTCACAAGATTTTGGCATTATTGAATCTTGGATTTAAAACTTTTGTTATGTGGGTAGGGGAAGGAACCTACCTGACTTTTGCCACAAAGATCCATGCCACTGAATGTAACTTGCTTGAAGGAAGAGTTCTTGTAAACTTTAAGGGGATTTTTTGGGAAATGTTTGCTAGTACCCAAGTTACTATTAATTTTCTTTCACTTGCTTTGTTGAAAACTGGAATGGAAGGCAAAGGCTATGGCACAACATTGTTGTTTATTGTATTTCTTGGAAGCATGGCTTTAGGCACAATTTTTTTATTCTTTTTAGATAAACAGAGTGGTACAAAGCAAAGCTTAATGTTCAAGCTATTAGTGGCTCACATTATTCTGTTGGAGATTTACTAAAGACAACCTTTGTTCCTCTATTTGATAAAATGATGTTATTGTTGATCCCTTTTCTTGTCTACTCGAGCCTTGAACAAGGATTTGTATGGGTAGAGTTTACAAAATATGTTGTCAACCCTACAATTTGTATATCATGTGCTGGAGGTACTATGGTTGTTTTTGAAGTTGTTGATGCCATTTTCTCATGATTGGCTAGATGCTTGATGACTAGTTTTCTATCCATCACCCTCATTATGTTTAGTGGTATTATATTTCAAACAATTATGCTTTTCCAACTGTGGTTGAATCAAAGCTCTGGGAGTGGAGCAATAGATTTAATCAATCTGCTAGGCATGGCAATGTTTTAGGTTTTAGGGGATCGATTTTTTAACACACAAATAAATGTTCTGCTTTGGCTACTTTTCCTCATGATATAGTCTAGTGCTTGTCACAGGGGATATGGATGACACCATCAAGAATGTGACCTTACTTCCTACTATGAAATGGGTTCTCTACTCCAACACATAGTTGTATTAACAAGCCTATGCTTCTATGGAGATGAGTCATTTGTGAAGTCCAAAGCTACTTATCCTAGAACCCTGCTACGCAATTCCCTAAATTGAAATATCTACATATGGGATTCAGGCTTGTGGGTGCACTTGAGAACTCTGAAAGCTCACAAGGATTGTGTCAATGATTTGTCCATACACCCTTATGGAAGGTTGTCTTAGCCTATTTGAACTCATTAAAATGAGGTGTACTTTTAAATAAAATTTACAACAAGAGGCCACTTCTATAAAATTTAATTCCAAGGAAGGGGACATTTATGTTATGGTCATTGAAGAGGTTGTAAGGGGGTTGGAGGGTGGAGGTAGCAGCCTTCTAGACTCCTTGTTTCAACCTCTGGACTCTTGTGTTGGGCTTATTGCATTTAGTAGCTAGTGGGTGGAGGCGGTTTGACCTTCGGAGTTTTTGCTTCAATCGATAGTTTTGGTCTGATCCTTTTAGCAACCTCCTCAAGCTCTCGAATTTGGCTGGGGGGTGATTAGCTGTAAGAGAGACCACAATGCAACCTAATCTAAGGTTGGGTGGAGAGTCACAGTCCCAGACTCAGTTGCCCAGTCCTATTTTAGATCAATATCTCTCACTTTTGATCAATATAATGAATTTCATGTTTGAAAGAATAACTTCGGCGTAAATCACATGTAGACAGACATTTGTCGACACGTTTCGAACCAACTAGTGTGGTTCAACCATTATGGATCACAAAAGCCTCAATTCAACTATTGATTCCCTGCACGGTAAATTTCATGTTTATTTTATGGAGTGAAAATGATGCCATTGATGTGTGAGGTATGACCTATGATGTGGTTGGTCATCTAGCAGTAACATGGTTACTGATATTATTCTTTTGTAATGCCTATATAATGATGTGTGTAATGGAATTATTGTTGAGAAATTGGTTACAAACTGATACTAAACCTTGTATGTGGACCACCACGAAGACTTGTTGATTCTAACCTAAAATAATAGACTAGGAAGTGTTCAACAACGAATTAACCACCACACACCTGAATATGTCCCCACACAATTGAAAGAACACAATTTACAAACATGAGAACTGAAACCATTAACCTTATGTGTGTGTGGATTCTTGAGTCGAGTGAATATCAACATTAAAGGTGACTATGGATATTCAACAAGACAATGCGCTTGCATTAATAGATTTCTTTGTGTCATAAGGGGATGTTGTAGTTCTTAAATTAGATCTTTGTTGAATAGGTATGCTCTTGTTTGATCTCTTTCCAAGTGTGTTTGCATTGCTAAAAGAATGGTGTTAACTCATATTTCCTATAGATTATGAGCATAGAGTCAAGCCTAGTGACTAGATAGGAAACCAAGTGTCATAGTGGTATATATAAGCTTACACACACACACACACATGAAATCCTATATGCTAGGTTCACAATATTGTAGGAACAATGATTAAAACTATGAATTAGCACTAGCTATACATGCCACAAGGATGCTTTGTAGTCATTGAAAAGGCTATCTATATTACTATATCTAATCTCAGGATACAAGAGCATTAATGCATATATACTTGGTTGTTTTTTATTTGAACTAAAATACTCACGTGAAACCCAAACAATGCAAATGGATACCATATCAAAGACAATAATCCATCCTACGTGCAAACCTGGAAACCACTATCTGACTGGGTAGGATATTGTATGTATTTTAGTATGTACAGGTTATGAGGTAGTTTAATACAATGGGGGGCTTCTCACATCAAAGCTATGCATTGGATGCATGCAACAGTTCTTCTTTTTGAACCAACTCCACTATCCTGTTACTAAAGTGTCATGTCGTATTTGTTTTAAGGATAACTACAATATTTGTAGACATAAAATAATGGCATACTACTCCATCAAAACCAAATTTTTTCAAAGGCAATAACCTAAACCTTATGGAAACTGTGGCAAGAAAAGACTACAATCATGCATAAGAATCTTCGTTCCTTGCTCCCATAATCAACTTGCAACATGTAGAAGGTTAAACACACAAAACAAAGGGTGCAATTAGGAGTAAATATTTTCAACAACCAAGTGACATGATGACAATTGATAAAAGTGAGAACACATCAGCTTACAAAAGTATTGTAATTACAAAGGAACTTCAAGATATTGAAAGTGCCACAGGTGCACAAGGCATATTATAAAAGTATATTAGAAGTAAATGCACATTAGATAGTGTTGAAAACTTGAAATACAATAATACTAAATCTCCAAATGAAAAAGAGCCTAAGTTCTGAATTACTATTGTGTCTCACTATTGAAGTACTTAAGTGCCCACTAGTTAGAATGTGAAGGCAACAATAAATGAAAATGCAAAACAACAAAGTGCCAAAGTGGTAAGTTACAAACACCAAAAAATTTACCAATAATAGAGTTGGCTTTGGGGTGCAAGTCTTCGAGTTAACATTCTCTTGCACGTTGGTACTAACATCACTTATAGGTGTGTTTTGTACTATGTAGGCCATGGTTCCTTCTTAAATGAAAGGCTAGTAAATGATAATGGTATATTCCTTGATGAGGATTTTGTACCAATGTTTCCACATTAATATGACTACTATTTAGAGTTACCAGAATCAATTCTTGGCATACTCACACCAAAACCTCATTGGAGCCAAAAATCACCAATCTAATTCAGATTCCCAAGATTTTGTGATTTGCTTCAATGTATCAATTTCCAATTTAGGGATCCATTACTTTTAGTTGTAAGAGAGTGGATAGGGTTTAATGAAAGTCACTGTTTTATATTCATGTTAGAATTAAACAATTGCCTTTAGAAAAACACCTTAGGTTCCTTATTTACTCTTTACTAAACCACTCTCACTCTTCAATACTATATATGTTTGTTGTGTAAGTGATCCGAATCGGATCCATAAACGACTGTCATAGAACTGTGACTAAAACAGGTCGAACAAATCCTTGAAGAATCCAAACCGCAGTTGAAAACACCCTAAACCAGTGGCCATGGCAGCCGACGTGGAACGACGAGGACGTCGGTCGAAGCACGCTGACCGAGGCCCATGGAGACTTGCGCAGGAGGTCAAAATAGCCCCTGGGAGCCCCGGATCGGGAAAAGGAGCTAGTTTTCGATGCGCGTTAGCACTTACACGCATCGCTAGGCGAAAATGGCTAAAATGGAAAGTCTCCAGCACCTGGTTGCATGGAGGAACCAAAAACCGACGGTTTCCCCGGGACGCCATCGGTAAGCGGTTTCGGAGAAAGCGGAGCGATCACAATCAGCGATCGATACGTGGCAGTGGAGGAGAGAGAAAAATTGCTGCGATCATGCGTTATCGATCGAGCAAGTCAACTGCGCTCGACGTGCGAATGACGTTGGATCTAGAGGAGCCCAAATCGGACGGCTGAGATTGCGCCCGATAGACAGAACAGAATTGACAGGGGATTAAGCCGCGATTTAAGAGGATTTGGAATCTGTTGACCGCCACGATGGAGAAAGAGACGAATCGACAAGTGAGCTGGCGCAGTTCCGATGGAGACACGTGGCTACTTCCTGAGCATTATGCTGACGCCAAACAGGGAATTCCAAGCACACAGGCAATAGGCGAATCGACGTAGGAAGGAGAGGAAACGAACATACACGGAGGTCGAATGGCTAAAGCCATGAGTAGAGACAGTGAACGAGGGATCATAAGGGAGATTCAGATCGAAGAGTCTGAGTGACCAAGAGAGACAATGAACAGTGAACCTTGAGAGGAGGACTGAGCACAGAGAGCAGTAAAGCCAAGCAGAGGAGACAAATGGCCGAGCTGACCACATGCAGCATTGACCACCAAGGAGCTTGAAGAATCAAGCCTTCCCATAGAGGAATCTGTCTGGATTGAGCATCATAGTTGGCTCTTTCCACTGTAGACCGAGAGTCACAGAGCTGGTAGGAAGAATAAGAGTCTGTGTAGTCCAAGTGGCTTGGGGAATCCAAGAACCACCCTGCCAAGCAAAATATGCTGTCAGGAGAGCTCATATTGAGTCCCTGCATTTGTAAATCTCTGCTTAAAGACATAATAAAACAAGGCCACCACTGAAGTTGGACCGGAGACGTAGCCCTGGAGAATAGGGTGAACTCCTTATTAAAAATTGTGTGTCTTTGTATTGCTTACTATATTTCTCTGTTGTCTTTCCATGTAAAATGTCTGTGTATTGGCAATCTAATCGATCTGTTGTTTCAATTACACAGAACACACACTAGCACATGAGTCTGTAGTACCTTTGTTTAATAAATCTTCAACTGAGGCCACTCATAGGGTGATTATCAGATCAGTAAGACTCTTTCATTAATGTTCACAAAACTTGGCATATTGGAAATTAGTTTTTTTTCCCAGTCCTTTATTTCATTTTCCATCCATAATCTTCTACCTTTAGACATGCCATGTTTATAATTCAATGGTTAGTGAGATTATGCTTGGCAATAATGAATGAATCCTAACTTGTTTATATACATCTAATACAATTGAGAAACCAAATGATACAAAATGTAGGCTTATCTGATGAATTTATGCAATCCCTATAGGAAACATTTCCTAAATGTGCTATCCTTAACCAAATTGTCAGGCTAGGAGGTAACTCCTCAAATAAAATATGTTTATTCATTTATATTGCTCATAGTTATGTACATGAGGGAGTGACTCTTGAGTTTCATCTCCCGATGACTCTTCGTTTTCCATTATTTATTATTTACACTATTTACAACTATTCACCCAATCCCCATGATTAGGTGTCAACATTCCCCCCCTTAATTTGAAGGGATGTTGGTGAGTCCAAGCATCGTTCTAAATCTTTCAAGCTTTTCTCTTCCAAGTGCTTTGGTGAAGATGTTTGCAATCTACTCATTAGTGGAACAATGGCGTAGATGGATTGTCTTGGCCTCAACATGATGTCGAATTAGATGGTATTTTGTATTGATGTGCTTTGTTCGATCATGGAACTTTGGGTTCTTTACCAAATTTATTGCAGAGGTATTGTCAATCATGAGTGGAGTCGAATGTCCTTGTTTTACCTACAAATCTTCCAAGATTTTCTTAAGCCACACAATTTCTTTTGTTGCCTCAGCTGTTGCCACATATTCTGCCCCTGTTGTGGAATCAGCTGGAACTAATTGTTTGTGTGATCTCTAGGAGATAGCTCATGATCCAAGACTTATAGCATAACTAGAAGTAGATAGCCAGGTTTCTTTGTCTCCATCGAAGTCTGAATCAGAGTATCCAATCAAGCTGAAGTCGCCCACCTGTGTATACTTGATTCCAAAGTCTTGAGTTCCCTTCAAGTACTTTAGAACTCTTTTTGCAGCAAACCAATGTCCCTCGCAAGGCTTTTGCATAAACCTGGAGAGGATTCCAACAACAAACAAAATGTTTGGTCTGGTAGTAGTCAGGTAGTTGACACTTCCTACAAGCTGTCTATATTTTGTTGCATCCTCAAATTCTTTTCCTTCAATGGATGCGAGCTTTAAGTTTGTTCAATTGGAGTAGTTAGAGGATTGCATTCAGCCATGCCAAACCTATTCAATTGATCTCCAATGCACTTCTTTTAAGAAATGAATATGGACTTCGGATGTTGAGTTACCTCAATACCAAGATAGTAATGAACATATCCCAAAGCAGTCATTTCAAAACCTTTCCTCAATTCCTTCTTTATAGATGCATTGTAGCTCCCATTGTTCCCTGTCATCAAAAGATCATCTACATATACCACAAGATATACAACTATTTTTCCAACTTTCTTGACAAACAAAGTTGCATCATCAAGATCATAATGTTTGAAATTGAGTTTTAGAAGATGCTCGGTTTATTTTTCATACCAGGTTCGTGGTGATTGCTTGAGGCCATACAAGGATTCACAAGTTTGCATACTTTATGTTCATGTCCTTTCACAACAAATCCTTCAAGCTGGGACATAAAAACATTATGTTTTAGATCTCCATTCAAGAAAGAAATTTTTACATCCATTTGATGGAATTTCCAACCGTTTTGAGCTGTTAGGACAAAGAGTGTTTGGATGGTAGCCCATTTTACTGTGGGGGTAAAAGTCTCCTCATAATCAACCCCTTTTTTCTGTGCAAAACCTTTTGCCACAAGCCTAGCTTTGTGCTTGTCAAGTGAGCCATCAACTTTATACTTGTTCTTGTAGACCCACTTGCAACCAATTGATTTTGTTCCCAATCTTCCAAGTGCCATTTTTTATCAAGGCATCATACTCCTTTTACATCGCTTCTCTCATCATGAGGAGTGACTTCTTTGAAGGATTTTGGTTCAAAATATGCAGACAAATTCAATTCACAATCATAAGAAACATCCATATAACCAGGTGAAATAGAGTCATCTACATCACCTCCATTTTGCCAAGTTGAATTTCTTATTCCTGTCTTTCCAACCTCATCAGGATGAACACTTTCAAGTGTCTTTGTCAGCCACTTTGGGGGACCTTTATGAGATGGTCCAAGCTACTCAATTGATTGAGTTGGGACTGAATCAAGATTGATTCTCCCAATTATGTCAATCACATCACTCAAAGTATCATCAATGGTTGGAGTTTCATGTGGGGGGAAGAGAGCGCTTCAGAAGAAGATTCCACAGATTGATCTAATATAGGAATCCCCCTTTCAAGATGTGGAATCTGATTATCAAATTCTTGAAATGATTTTGCATTTGTGAATCTATCTAAGCGATTAACTTGCCTCTCAACAACATTGTCAGCATTGGAAGATTAAAGAAAGATTACATCTCTAAATACAACAAAATTTTTATTAACTTCATCATAAAGACGATATGCTTTGGAGGTGTTTGAATACCTCGGGAAGACACAGTTACGATTCCTTGCACCAAGTATGTTTCTATGTACCTTTGGTATCAAGGCATAACAGGTGGAACCAAAGACCCTGAGATGCTTTACCGAAGGAATGTATCCATACCACATTTCAAAGGAGTCTTGTTTCTAATAGCATTAGATGTACATCTATCCTTTACATATACAGCACATAGAACTGCATCAGCCCAAAACATCAATTTTACATTATTGAAAAACATCATGGAGTGCACCATATTTAAGATTGTCCTATTCGTTCTTTTAGCTACTCTGTTCTGTTGGGGATTATGTTAGGATATTCTGACACATAGGAAATAGTTAAGTGTAACTTGGTCTAGTGTAGAGTTAGGTAAAGTGTGTTTCTTTACTATGTACTTTTGTAAGTTACAATCCGACATCACAATATGTTCTAGACATGAAGTGATCTGATGGTTCATTCTCTCCTCGGTATTACCGACACTTGATCTGTGGCTTAACACCCAATTGGTCCATGATCTCTATTTAAAGAGCATGGAGGGTCATTTGTAAGGTGACCGTTCATGAGAGAAGCTTATGTAAATTTTCTTTCTTTTACATTAATAAATTGCCTGAAGTGGCCGTGTTGGCTTAGGCTGTCGACTGTTTCCCTCTTTGAGGGTTTTAACCACATTAAGAATACTGGTGTATTGATCTGTGATCTATTTGTGAGCGGTGACCTTTGGTATCTATTTGAGGAACTTACCCTATAAATTCCTACAGATTATAAGGCATAATTGTTTGATGTTTGATCCCATGTTGGCGAAAATAGTTTTCAAACTCATTTGAAGTGTATTCTTTTCCATTATCAGTGCGAATAGAACCAATATGAGATTGTGCATCATTTTCAATCCATGTATGAAATTTCTTGAATGTTTGAAAAGCATTAGATTTGTTCTTCAATAAATAAACCCAACACATTCTGGTGTAATCATCAATAAATGTCATCATATATTTATTTCCAGTTGCAGAAGGAACATGCATTGGACCACATAAATTTGGATGAATGAGTTCAAGTTTTCTATGTGCTCTGGAACGTGAATCATGAAAAGACTGTTTGCTATGCTTTCCTAGAATGCAAGTATCACATTGCTTAAGTTTCCTAGGAATTGTAGGCAAACCAGTAACACCATTTTTCTTCAACAAGCGGAGGTTGTCATAGTTCAAGTGTCCAAGTCTAGCATGCCATAATAAACCTGATGGAAATGTATCTTCATCATAATGAGAATTGTATGAGAGATTTTGTGCACGAGTGGAGGTACCTTGCAGTTTGAGAAGCCTTTCTTCTTTTATCCCCGTCGTGACAAGTGAGTGATCTAATGATTTTATCACCTCAACCTTGCCATCAAACATATGAATGGAGTGTCCTTGCTAGCGGATGTGGACCAAGGACAACAAGTTTCTCCTCAACTGTGGGAGATATAAAACATCATGTAGAAGAAAGTCTGGAAGACCAGGCAATTTAAGCCTGATTGTGCCAAGGCCTGATGGCTTGAGTTTTGATTTGCTTGCAAAGTATACTACTCCATCAACATTGTCAGTAAATCCTTCAAAAACATCTCTTCTAAAAGTCATGTGGTAAGTTTCTCCTGAGTCAAGTAACCAATCATTTTTCCAAGAAGCAAGTGAAGCATTAAATAAGTCTTCATTTACTCCAATATTACAATGTGCCACAACACAGTGAGCGGATTCAAGTGCTTTACCTTTCTCTTTGTCATTAGTTTTACCTTTGGGTTGATTTCTTTCTTGCTCAATTCTATCCCAAGGCAACTTGCATGTGGATGCATCATGTGATCCATTTCTATTGCAACGTATGCAATGCAAATTTGACTTTTCTCCTTGAGATTGACTGCCCCCACTGCTTCTGAAATTTCTTCTTCCTCTTCCTCTGGATGAATCTTGAGCAAGATTCTTCTCTCTATGTGCAAGACACACAACCCCTTCAGAAGACTAAGGAGCTATCTTCTTCCCAAAATTTTTCTCTCCCTCAACAAATTTATTCACAAGGGATTCAAAGGTAATTTCTTTGAGGTTTCCATTTTCTTGCAATGACTCAAGTTAATTTGAGTAAGTGGGATAAAGTGCCTTGACAAAAGATATTAGAGGAATGTCCATTTCAACATTAGTGACTTTGATATCATGCATAGTAGATTTTACTTTTGATGCAAGGGCAAGAGGATCATCATTTTGTAATTCAAGGATGAACAATTTAATCATGAGTTGAACAACTTCAAGTGCAGAGTGTGAGTCTAAGGTAGGCTTTTCTAGTTCTCTGTCTCCTCCTCCAACGCAAACTCATTTCCACAACTCATTAAAATTGAGAGTGTGTTTAATCTTCCGAGACCACTCAAGATAGTTCTCCTTCCCATTGAGAATCACTCCCACAATTGATATTAATGAGTGCATTTTAAAAATGTACTTTGCTGCCAATATATAAAAAAATGCACTTTTGTTGGTTAAAAAATGCAGTTCTGGTGATAAAAAAAATGCAGTAAGGGGAGGCGGTATATGGGGGAGGTGGTATATGTGGGAGGGGTCAACAATTGACCAAGAGTCGACAATGAAATAGTTGAAGCAGAGACAACATTATACCATAATTCCAAGACAATGAAATTATGAAACAATACCAAAAAAAGGTTATACCATAATTCCAAGACAATGAAACAATACCGGAACAACATACTATCACAATGAACAATGAAACAATGTAATGTATATCGACATTCTATGTATATGAGACACTGTATATGAAAACAACTTATTTAGGTAACTAGGTGAGTTATGATAACGAGATAAGAGAAACCGGAATGAGATATGAGAAACCAGAGAGGTATGTTGAGTTATGACAACGGGATATGAAGTGATGAACCTGAAGGTTCAACGCAAGCGTACGTAGAGGTGGTTTAATACAGTGCGACAAAAGGAGAGGGCGTACAATGAATACATTTGTGGGAGCTGAGGGAACCGCGTACACAGTGACTCCAGTGTACAACGTATGGCAACGGTAGAGAAGTGAACACAATCACTTTAGCGTACACTTCATGCATTCACCATATATGCTATTGACCATCAATATTCTTCGATGTATGAGCTTGATAATGAATTCCTATTATTGAAAGCACTTACCAAATGCCACAACACCTCCAGGCTCTCACACCGCTTCTTCAATCGTTTTGAACTTTCCAATGCACCAGCTTGCAAATCAATGTCTCAACGAAACAATACGACCCCTTCAACAATAAGATTACTATTGAATACGACATGCAGTAACAGACTTCAACGAATGTATTCAACAATGAACTAGATTTCGCAGGGACTTGACAGAGATGTCAGCCTGCAAAAGATGTTGAACATAGGCAGAAGGGAGTTACAAAGCAGGGAGGGAAGCCAGAAATGGCACTGGCTCTGATACCATATCAGGGCAGGAGGTAACTCCTCAAATTAAATATGTTTATTAATTTATATTTCTCATAATTATATACACGAGGGAGTGACTTTTGAGTTTCATCTCGCGATGACTCTTCCTTTTCCATTATTTATTATTTACACTATTTACAACTGTTCACCCAATCCCTGTGATCAGGTGTCAACACAAACAAGTAAAAGAGAGAATATGAAAATGACTACTATAGTGGTAAATAGCATAACCTGTAGAGTAAGTTAATCTCTAGTAGCTTTTATTCTGCAAAAAATAGTCCAGTCATCCTTTAGAGCATAAATATTCAAAGGAATAATAAGATTTCTAACTTCATTGAAAAAAGCACATATAAAAAACCTTTTGTTGCACACTTGTTTCTAATTCCCCCCAACTCTAAAATCAGAAATCTACATCCATCCAATGTGGGCTATCTGATTGCAACTTTTTAATAATTAAAAAAAAACAACTTATTTAAGTTGGTTAGCCCTCAATAAAAGCTAATCATATGCTCTTTATTCATGTAATTGTTAACCAGTTTTGGCACCTTTTCAATGCAGGTCAACTATTTGAGGTCTAGTCATCTTTGGGTTGGGTTAGCATGGTAACCACCTTTGGCTATACAAGGGAGCATGTTATAGACTCTTTACAAATCATACATTATAGTGGCTCATTTGTTTGAATTCATTTTGTCCCAAAGTGGACTTTATTACGACTCTATTTAACAAACCAAGCATATAAAAATCATCAATGTATTATAAATATCAAAGAATTTTAGGCTCCACCAAATAAAATGGAGCTTTAACATCTGTGGTTCATGATCAAATGTAATCTCCCTACACTTATTGTAAGTCCTAAGAGATCCATAATTTATCTTGAATGTGGCTCACGGACTCTGGAGATTGATGACCACTACGTCCACATAAATGCTATTCTAGACAAATCCACTATAAGGGATCACTTCCCGCTGGCTCAACCATGGAGCCTAACCCCGAGAGTGTCGAGGATAATTGAATTCATGACCTTTCAATAACGAGGTGCTTTAACAACCCAAGATATTCATATTAGAACAAACTTGATGAAAATTTAAGGTGTTTTAAGCTTAGACATTTGGACATTTAACAACAAGGAACATAACATGTATGATTAGACTTGCCAGTCCGATTGACGAGAGCTTGAATTGCAATTAAATTTATTGATGAGTTTATGCTTCAATCTTTCAATTTCAGATTAATCAAATTGTATTCTTCAGTTAAAATATTAAGAATAAAATTCTAAATGTACCTTTGAGATTATGTAAATCACTTGCTTGACATCTTGAAAATTAAACTTTTAATAACGTATCTAAGGACACAAACCATTTTCACCATGCCTTAAGCGCCCACCAAGCAATCTTATAATCTTATCTTATTTCCTTTTTAAAGGAATAGCAAATGTAACTATACTCATACACCTACAATATAAAGAAAATATCATATATAAAATCATTAAATAAATTAAGTTGTTAGAAACCATAAAGCTCAAATAAAGTTTTAATTTATGCTTTGCAAATTGAGAATGGAAATATTTAGCACTATGAAGACTAACCTCAGTCACTTAGTATAAAATTGGTTAGCCATAGATCATAATTCTTACAATAAAATGATAAAAACCCACTCTCCTCCTTCTATGTCTAATTGGTCTTTAGATGGCAAAATCATTGGTATGCAAAAGAGTGATATGACTATAAAGATCTTGCACATGTCACTTGATAATCATGTGTTATTATAATAAAAATTACTTAATCATTTAATTATAATCGGCCTAGTCTAACTTATACATGAAATGATTTTTTTTAAGATCATTTTTCTTGGTTAATTTTAAGCAAAATTCAAAATTTTAAAAAACTTCATTTTAGGTTGTTTAATCTAGAATTTGAGTGTCTCATGGGGTTTTCAAAGTACTAATCTCTTTATACATTCAAAAATGTATTTTAAACCATCCTCCTCAGTATGGTTTTGTCTCTGTCGGCCTTCTCCAGCAGTGTCTCCAGGGGTATGTTGATCCGCTTGAGCCAAGACTCACGGTCATTGTTGATCTCTTGCTCCAAGGTAGTGAGCTCGATCCTCCTTTGTTGGGCAGCTTGTCGATTCTCACGGATATTTTACAGCTCCATGATCCCATGCTGGTCCTCAAGCTGCTTGTTCCTCTGCTCCAGATACCTGATGATCCATGTGGCCCTCTCCACATTGAGTGACAAGTCTTGGATCTCCGCGTTCTGCTCCTGGATGGTCATCCTAAGTCTAGCAGTCTCCACATCTGCATCATCATCCTGAATGAGGATGAAATCGGCCTCCTGTTCACCTGAATGCCCCTCATCATGCATGGGCTTCTTGCCCTTGTCTTGTACCTATGTAGTTGATGCCGGAAGCGAGGCCCCTTCCACCCCGGGTGGAGATAACACTCGCTTTGCTGCTGCAAACAAGTGCCTACTGCCTCTCTGATATGTCACGAATAATGGCATAGTCGTGGTTTCATGGTGCTCATACTGATGAGAAGGACCACCTATCTCATGCTCTAGCTCTCACAGTACCTGTGAAGTGCTGAAGAGGTCACGGGAGATGAAGTCCTCCTAAGCAATGCCCTGCAATCCCAACTGATGATCTACCAAAATCCGGATAAGAGCAAAGTGATAAATGTTGTTAAGTTGCTGCTGAGGGGTCTTATGCTGCATGAAGGTGTTCATCCTCTCTATGTTCCTGCATATGAAAAATGGGAGGTTCATCATCCTCACCCTAGTAAAGTGCATGAGCAACCGGATGTGATAGGCATATAGTCGAGAGAACCTCCCCTCACAGCTGAAGTACTTCATGATCAATTTCAGGAGTGGAGCATACTCATCTTTCAAATATCTGAATGGGAAGACTCTTGTGAGCTGACTCAAGAATCTGGCCTTAACGTAAGGCTCAAAGTGTTGCCTATCCACCTTCTTTTTCTTATGCCACTGTTCTCCAACATTTGGTATGCTTGTTGCCACTTAGATAGTTTCGGGTGTCAATGTGAAGGTGACCCCGACCAAGATAGACTGACCTCCATGTAGGTGAAGCACAAAAAGACGGGCCAACTCATGATGAACTCTAACATTAGCCACCCTTTGACAAAATTCAAAACATGCCAGGTGCTGGAAACATGACATGGCAAGAGGGCATGCTTGTAATTCAGTGAGGGTAGTGGGCTCGTCGCTAACATTTTTGCCACTCTTGTGATGTCTCCTGGGAGCCTGCTCTTCCGAGGATGAGTCACTTTGTGTCTCCATCTCATACTTTGATAAATGTTGTGATGCCATGACTACTGTGTGTACTGTACTTAGGCTGCCCTTTGATGATGGTGTGAAGCTAGGTGCTTTTGTGATATCTGTCACCAAGGGGAACAATGAAAAAGGGAGTATTAGGAGGGGAGTAATGTGATGGGAATAGGGGTTATGGGGAGAAGTTTGTTTAGGGATATGTAGGGGGGTTGGGTATTTTATAGGGTAGGGTTTTGGGGTTTTGACAAGGTAGTGTTTTGGGGTGTTATGTTGACAAATAAGAGGAGGGGAAAGGGAATAGGGTTTGGTAGTGTTTTAGGGTAGGGATAATAGGGAAAATGAGAAAGGGAGGATAGGGAAAAATGGTAGGTGAGGGAAAAATGGTGGGTGCAAAAGGAACCTTGGCCTCAATACTACAATTATGCAACCCTAGCAACAATGACCTTTGGTGTTTTCTTGTGGTTGATTTTATGAGTTTTGTTGCATTCAAACATAGCCATAAACCACCATATCATTTATAAACTTTGATGAAAAAGTCATGTCATAGAGCCTACCTGTCAATTTGAGGGGCTTCACAAGAAATTTGAAGTGATTTGGCACGATTTGGGCCCTTTGTGGGTGTGCGTCGCGCGCCAAACCCAGTGCGCCGCGCCCTGGGTGTGCGCCACGCCCATTGAAAACTTGAACTGAGGGGTGGCTCTGTGTGCGCCACGCCTCTGTGTATATGCGCCACGCTCCTGGAAACTACCTCCAACTCTCTCCAAACACACACTTTGCCTCTCAAACACTTTGCAATTTCTCCCTATGCACTTGATTTGCACAATGCCTCTGATTTTGGTGGAAACTTGTATATAAAGACTTTGAAGTCATGGGTTAAATTTTTGCTTCTCCAAAAACCCATTTTTCTAATGTTATGTTTTGACACTTTTTTACTGACTTAAAGGAACATTGATTTTCACTTTCTCTTTGAAATTTCAGCTCAAATGATGAAATTTTTGGCACTCTTTGCAGGGATTTCATGATAGGACATTTGGCCACGGAAACCATGACTGCACCTGAAGAAATCAACTGATGACCTTTTTGCAAATTTTATCACAAATGACACTGTTTGACTTTTCTTCAAAACAGAGTTTTGAAGAAGAGTCGAAGTCTATCCACATGATGATGAAACTCTCTGAATCATAACTTTGTAAGGGCCTCACTTTGGCCTGCATGGCTTTAGTTGAAGACCAAATTGATTAATCCCTAGACCTAATGATCGAAAATGACTTTTGTCCATTAAAGGACCAAACCTTGACTGTCATGGACTTTAGTGATCATTGACAAAAGCCCTGAGCCAGCATGAGCCAAACATGAGGGGAAGTGACTAGCACGGCCTTTTCCGTCAGATTATGGCATGCCCCTAGCGGGATACAGCTGGGTGAATGGAGCAGGACACCTAAAAATGAAATGCATAAAGAGTTTTGATCTCTAACGGAGGATTGACTAGATCGACTCTAACATTGGCTCTAATAAGGGATGGTAGCTCCTTGGAGGTGCCAAGAACAGCAGATCTCTAGGAGAGCTAGACAGTGCCTTTGTCCATTAGGCTATGGAGTCATCATTTCGACAAATAACACAGGACTCTGACTCATTTATGAAACTGAAATGACCAAAAAAAAACTGACTCAAATTTGACATTGAAATGACTTGAAGACTAACTTGACAAACTCTAACAAAACTGAAATAAAATGGTATTTACAATGACAGTGGAAGCAGCATTAATAACTCAGAAATGGCACCGCTTGAGAAGCCGACCATTGATCGGCCCTCCTGGACAATCTTCCCCGTTCATTTCCTTCAGAAGAAAGTCATTCTGACCCCAATATGCTGCAATCTTGAAAGGACCTTTCCAAAGATTCTCGAACTTACCGTGCTTGCCTTTCTCCTCATTCCTTGCATCCCACTTCAACACCACATCATCCACCTAAAATTTGTCCACCTTTGCTTTTCTGTCATAAATTTTCTTGATCTTCTCCTGCAATTTGGATGTGTTCTTGAAAACTTCTTCTCTGGTCTGCTGCAAGTGGACCATTTGATTCAACCTTCT
>APFE031593764.1:0-15000 GCA_000404065.3 Pinus taeda
ATAAAATTATTTGCCATGGTACCTGTAAAATGTTCGAAGATAATTCCTTTTGAGAATTCCTTTTTCGTGGCCTTCATTGCATATTTATGTTGAAATCATTCTGTAGGGTATATTAACACGTTTGTAGCATATTTTTGTGCAAGGATTCAATTCCAGATAAGGAATTCTTGTCTCTACCTTCTGTGGCTTTCTCCTTTTCTTTTGCAATGAAAAGTAGGATTAGGTAGCTAGAAAGGGTTTACTTGCAGGGATCAATTTGCATGTGTGATTTCCTTGCCAGATTTGGCATGCATGGTTATCTATGTGTGTTCTTGGTTATATTTTTTTTATTGCCATGGATTTTTCCATGTGTGGCAGTGCTCTTTGGCCTTTCCTTAACATTTCTAGTTAGCATAGAGGTGATGGGTTCTCATGTTTTGGTGGAGCTGGGTTGTTGGATGGGTTCGAAGTTGAGCGAGGCGGATCTCGGAAAGGAAAAATGCATGGCATAGTGATCCCTGATCTTGACTATGGATTGCGGTAAATCCACTGGCTTAGTAACCCCTGAATCGGACTGTGGGTTACCATAAATCCAGGTATTGTGTACCTCGTTGGGCCTAGGAATCCTCGACTGGTGAATGGCAGGATATATAATAAATGCTAGAGGTGGGGTCCCTCGATCAGGCCTACGAATAGTTTTCTGTGAATGGTGAGATATGTGGTAAAGCCTCGAGGGTGTTGTGTCGATCATGGCCTAGTGACCCTTGAATTAGACTATGAGTTGCCATAAAGCCTAGGGACTAGGAGTAGTAAAATTCCTCATGATATGGGTGGATAAATCTGGTGGCATCCATGCTCATTTGTTTCTTCTTTCGGTTATGAGTCCCACATTCATGCTTGGAATATCGCATGAGAGTGGTTGGCTGAAGAGAGAATCGACTCATCGAATCTATGGTCGGGTGGAACAGGGTAGTCACATACTGGGTAGGTTTTTGCATTCATAAATAAGAGTTTCTTTCCTTGGCATTTTAGGTGTAAATGTACTGGTTCATTTGTGGCATATATGGCTATTGTATGCTCATTATTTCTATTGTTTATATGCTGGTTATGAATATGTTTTATGATAGTGACAATGTATGGTTGTCATCACGTTTTGATTTGTAAATGAATGAGTAATGAATATATGTCCTAATAGATATGTGATAAAGCACCAATGCTTCTAGATATTGAATTATTATATTAATATTGTCCTTATTGGTTTCTAGACCCTTTTGTTGTAATTGTACCCATTGTCACCTATATATACTAAGGATACCTAGATTTAGAGGCCACATCAACTTGTACACGTGTTATATTGTGAAAGGAGGTTTCCCTTTTAAAGAGGGTTCAAAATCATTATTCTCTTTCATTCTCAACTCATCGAGTTACTTATTTTTCTCTTTTCTTGCTACTAGGGCGTTTCGATGCATAACATTGATTCATCAAACTTGTAAATTTCTACACCATTGGTCAACCCAAAATGTAGCACCACAAATTCGTAGTATCCAACCAAGGTTTAAATGTTTCCTTTGCAATATCTTCTTCCTTATTTTTTAAGCTAGATATCAAAGACCATTATATATCAATTTTAGAAAATACCGTAACTTATTTCATACAATCAAAATATCATGAATTTGATGTAAGGCATATTGATTTTTAATTCCACTTGCATTTACCTACTTGTAGTCAATGTAATGCCTCCAAGACACATTTCATTCATAAAAAATCACCAGTTCTCCCCAAGTTTATATACTAGGTTAAGTCAACCTTTCAATATATTTTGAAGTTGCACGTGTAAATCCTACAATTCTATTATAATCATACAATATAGAGGCTTGGAAATAGGCTATATTTGTGCTTTAAGTTCAATAGTAAATTATATCTCACATTTTAATGGTAGTCTAGGAAACTCTTCTAGAAATGCATCAAGAAATTCTAACAATATTTGATGATGTTATATATATTTTGAATATTTTTCTAGTTCATAGCAACTACCACATACATAAAACACCCTTGCTCAAGACCCATTTTCAGTTGTAAGGCTGAAAAGAATCTTAGAGTTGCTTATCTCTTGGTTCCTACCAAGATTCTCCTTTCACCTAAATCATCTACAAATCAAAGTAACTTACCTTTCATATATAGAATTATTTCATGAGCTCCCAACCAATCCGTACCACGAAATATAACATTGGATCCCAAGGTGGTAACATATGATAATATCTAAGTATTGCATGCTCTCAAATCAAGTTCGTAATATTTTAACAAGTGTTATACCTCTTTTTAATAATTAAATTCATCTCAACCAATTTATAATGTATTTTGTTTCATTCCATTAAACCACATCTAAATAACGAATTTGGAGAAATAAAAGTTTTATTGTCTTTTCGATCAATTAATAAAGAAAATTTAATTCCATTTATTTTACCTACAATCTACAAGATTGTATATTGGTGTTCTACTTGATAATTATTCACCATAACATGAATCCTATGTGTCTTATGTTACGTTAATATTGACTCACAAAGTAGTTAAGATAACCTTGTTTTGGTCATTGATGGATTTATCATTGGTGTTTTATGAGCCCATGCCATGGGTGACCCATGGTATTTAATGTAATGAATCCTAATTAAAGGATTGAAGAACTACATAAAATGCCTCAAGTGGCCTAGTGTTTCGTCAACTCAATGGATAAGGTCGATACATACATACATACATACATACATACATACATACATATATATATATATCTGTGTGTGTGTGTGTGTTTAGTTCTAATTTTCCCACTAAAGGGTTTCCGGGGTGAATATCGATTCTTTTCTACATGTGTACCATGAGTTTATTTCATTTCTCTAGTTAAACTCCATTTTTAACACGTGATATCATAGCACAATTAGAGAAATAATATAAACACAAATGATTATACACATGGAAAACATGTACATAAGAGTCAATATTTACCTTGGACACACTTTACCAAGAAAGCCAAGACTCGAGATATATATCTTTGTTACCATAATCCAAGCTAGCCAAGCTCCAAGCCACTCAAGGTATTTTACAATGGATTCCTTCAAGCCTTAAAATAAGCTTAATCACATCAAATGTCATGGGAAAATACCATTTTTTTCCCAATACCATGATCCTATAAACCACCAAAAATAATCATGTTAATGACCAAACAAATATATTGCATATCCTAAGAATAAGTTGTGGACCTATGGAATACTAATGTAAGTCGAATGAGTGATCAATTATATAATAGTGTTGAAGGATGCCGAAAGGTATCCTTAGTTGGATCATTGATGAGATCAAGCGAAAATACCAAAAACTCTTGTGTATGAGTTTTATATCATTTGCATATCAATGATGCATAACAGTTGGAGGAACTAGAGAACATAATGGGGGTAATATGAGACCAAATAGGGACACTTTATGTGAGGTGATTTCAATGTGTAGGGAATTTAGCCAAGTGGATGAATGCAAATTAACGTCAGGGTGGTTTAGCTCATCATGAATATGCATAAGATTAGTTATTTCCCTTGAGGTCAACAATTATTGTAGTTTCCTCAGAGTTATTAATTTGATAAGATCTAAGGTCTTAAACCACCCATAGGTGGAGGCATGAAAATATCGTCACTATAGGAGGTGGAATGCTTTAGTAGCATCCATGAATGAAGTTATGTTAAAGCTTGAGAATAAATATCCAATTTAATAGGATCTCCCAAGAACCTTTGATTTCATAGTAGCATGAGTGGCTTTAATGGATTCCACTCAACCATTAAAGAAAGAACAAGAAATGAGAGCTATGGGAAAGGATAATTTACATTGACACACTAGGGGAGAACTCATTATCAAAGAAATTACACCCACAAGTCTCCTAAATCAAATGATCATATATTTTAGCACCAGGATGGAAAAAATTCATTAGGAATGATCGGTTACAAATTAATGGATTTGGAGCTATTACAATTAGACAAAGGAATGTTTAGATATCACACGCTGGCACTTACTTCAGCATGGCATCAAAGATTCAAACCATACATTTCAAGGTTGTCATTGTGATCATAACAAACATCCTTTCCTCCTACAAAAGAAATCATCCCTTAGTGTTAAACCTAATGAACCAATTTCTTACATGAAGTGATGGTTCATTGTTATGTGAACCATGGTAAATGAAACCTAGAAAAACATCACAAGGATTGGCATGGAAGATAGTAGAAACACATGGATGTAGATTCGAATATAAAGAAATACTCAAATAAGGAGTGTTCGCTTCAACTTGTTGTATTTGGAGCAGAGAGTGATGTTGGTAAATAATATGGTAGATGTTTCTTGTGGCTCGTGGGTTCTCCCATAAAGAGGGAGTAGACTATGAGGAGAATTTTTCCCCTGTAGCCAAATATTCCTTTATTGAAGAAGTTCTTTCAATAGCTTTTGAGACAAGGTGGAACATCCACCAGATGGATGTGAAGATCACCTTCCTCAATGTCATCATTGAGGAAGAAGTCTATATCGAGCAACCATATGGGTTTGAAGTCCATGATAGAGAGACTTATGTATGTAGCTTTAATAAATCGCTATAGGCACTCAAAAAGGTACCCAAGGCATGATATTCAAGGAGCGATAACAATATGCAAAACATAGGCTTCACCAAGAGTGAGGTGGATCCCAACCTATACTTCTTGTTGATTGGGTCTAAGCCCCACATTTTAGTGTTTCATGTGGATGATCTAATTCGAATAGGTGTAGAGAGATTGATTGCATGTTGTATTTCAGATATAGCATTAGAATTTGAGATGAGGGATATCAGGTCGATGCATCACTTTCTCAGAATTTGGAGCAAACAGGTGAGATCCTCCTTAGGAAGGGGATGTACAAACTAAAGAATCGTCTCGAGTGTTAAATTTTCACCCATCTTCGCTCCTATTTCCTTCACATTGGTAGCTTAAAAATAGAGTTCATCTCTTGTGTCTTCAGCCAAAAATCCCTCGTTTCATAGATTTTTGGTGCTTCGTGTGTTCTCTGCATAGTAAGCATGTGAGCCTATCGTCTTGTGTCTATTTTGCTCACTTTGATTGTCCTCCCTCTCCACGAAACTACCAAAATACTCTCTCCCTTTTCAACTCTGACAGTTTTGGTTCACAAACTCCTTTCTTTCTTTGCCACATTCCACAAGAAAATGGGATAGTATGGAAGATCGTCCTCCACTCAGGCTGCCCAGTCTGACTTCAATGTTGTCAGCACAAGGCATTTTATGGTGAGGTGGTTAGTCATGACATAGATGTTGGTATGGTCCTACCCTTGGCATGCCATAGGAGAACCAACCAGCGCACAAGAGGCCCTCAACAGGCACGCAACAGTGTATGACATGCCTTCCCTCTAAGAGCTTCGGATATCTTTGCTCCTCCCTTCAACCGGTCATCACTTTATTTCCACATAGATTTCGTATACATCCATAGTTCAAATAGTCATGCTAAAATACGCGGGTTGTCATGAAAAAGTGTTGTTACCCTCATAACTGAGACTTCTTCATGACCTCGAAACTCATATTTTTATAGTTCTTCTGAAAGATTCTAATTTCCTTGTGCTCCATAAAGCTAATAAATAAGAAATCATTTTGATAACCTCAATAATAGAAACCTTATTATCCTCTCTATGTATATTCTTTAGTTCCAAAAAACCCAAATCAAAAAATACTCTAACTTCTACACCATGATATCTTAACATTTTCCAAGTTGTGTTAACATTCTTTCTATGATTCACAAAATGATGAAAATACTTAGTGTTTTCATCTTCTTTAGGAATCCACAAGGCTTTACTTTAAGTATATGATTATTTTCGTTATTATTCAAAAAATTGATCATCGAAACCAACAACAACTTGACTAAAGAAAGCTTCCAAATTATCTATTAATTCTTGCTCATACCCAATTTTATTTTGATGTGTCTAAATCAAAAAGCATTATTTTGCCCTTTCTATATTGTTGGTGGAATGAATAAATAGTGACTTACAAGTCCAAGTAGTTTTTATGATTATTATTATTATTTTTTTTTGGCTTTTCCGCTAGGGAATTTTAACGGGTCATTTCATTGCAAATTTTAATTGCAAGAAGTTTCTAGTAGGCCAATTATATTTTATGATATCTATATAGTCATTTAGTGGTCATATTGAATTTAAATGGTTTCCCACTATGTGTTCCAATTTTCTATAGCACTCGATGGGGAACAAATTAACCATGCCAGTGAAGTCCACACCCACACAAACCCGCAACCCTTAATAAAAAAAAAAAAAAAAGAATAACTTCATTCCTAAAAATTATATTCAACTTTTTTGGCTATTTTGAGTTCACTCAACCTTAAACCTCTCTAGGCAAAGAATGCATTCATTGCCTTTGCATTCAATAGACCAAAATCTTTTGTTTTGTTAAAAAAATGATAATAAGTCATGATAGTTAATTTGGGTCTCCAGTAGATTTTAAATACTTTTACTACAAAATTTAGATTACCTACCATTCTAACAGACTAACATTATTTGCATAACACATTTCGTAATAAATGTTTGCTGCTAGGTAAAACTTATTTAATTAAAATAACATGATGTATAAAATTTTACCATTTTATTGTGCAACATTAAACACTTAAACCATGCCAACTAAAAAAATGAATAAATATATAACTAAGCTAACTAAAAGAGTAATAAATATTTAATTGTTAGTCTTAAAAACATATTCAAAATGACTTGTAAATATCACTATTATTATAAAAATTTTATTTCAATTAGAATCATGCTCAAGTAGTCATGCCAGTTAAAGTAGCTCAAATAGTCATGCGAGTTAAAGGTATCTGAAAATTTAAATCCATTTCTTTCTATAGGTAATTAACGATGCTCCACGATTTAGGACTTCTATAAGCAAGCGTAGTATTTGTAATTGAATTGGACAATCATAATATATTTACTTATAAAACAAGATAATAGTTGTTTGATGGTTATTTCTCTTCTATAGAGATTTAGAGATATTATTGAAAAAAATATTAAAACAATATTAAAATTTCTATTAATTAATTTTATAAAACAATAAGTACGAAAAGGAGTTTCAAAAAAGTTACATGAACGACTTTCCGGTTTTAAAAAAGTTGTATTAACGTTTAATGGGTCCAAATTAAAAGGAAATTAAAACCTCCATTACCCTTTAATGGGGCAAAATTAAAAGAAAAGCTTTGGATCCTCCATTACATAGCCGTTTGAATGCTTTTCATACCAATCGCACCTTTTACCATTGTTCTTGATGTAGTGAATGTTTGAGCCCTTGTTTCTTTTTTGAATATTTATGGTCTTGTGTTTGTTTCGAGCATCAGGGGATCGGCAAATTCTTGCTCACCTGTTGTTCTGGTTTATTGCTCTGCCATTCTGGCTTTATTGTTTTCATTTTCTCTGGGTTTATTGCTGGGCGATTTGATTCAGTTATCGTGTATATATTTTTATTTGACTTGGTAAGCTTTTGTCTTTTTTATTTTGTTTGCAGTGTTCTTTATTGGCATGTTAAATATGTTTATGGAACTTTAAAATGTGGTTTGGTAATTAGGGCTAAACACCATAAGTAAGAATATTATAATTCTTATTTTCACTGGTGTTCTTTATTGGCATGTTAAATCTGTTTATGGAACTTTAAAATGTGGTTTGGTAATTAGGGCTAAACACCATAAGTAAGAATATTATAATTCTTATTTTCACTGGTTAATCAGCGGAATGATTTAGAGATGGTATGAAAGAAGTGGTACAGTTTGCGAAAGCAATAGCAATGTTTGTGTCCTGCATTGACCTGACAATTAAAAAAGCTCAGTTGGGGAATTTCAGGTATTTTTCGTTGCAGTTGAGATTATTTTCGGTTGTTTCAAATTCGGTGTTAAAATTAGACGCACTTGAAATTTCTTAGATTATCCGTTCATAATTTGCTAGGTGGTGTGAATATGTGGTTAAACTAATTTTAATTTTAGCTCTAATATATTTCTTGAATTATTTGACATTATTCCTCATGAAATCGATGCTTTCTAATTTTCTGTTAAGATTCGTTTAAATTAATTGAAATTTTGATAGACTTATGATATTATTGGCCATGGAACCTGTACAAGGTTAGAAATAGAATTCAGTTTTCATGGCCTCTCTGTAGCAGATTTATGGTGGAATATTTGATGAAATTATTCTGCAGAATATTTTTTTTCAGAAGAAAAAACCATATTTTTTTTTTTATATTAAGGAAATATAAATTACATATAGAGGTCTATGAATATAAAGGAACCAGAGTGCCACAAAATCCAGAAGGATTCTAAAATGAGTGGGGAACATATAAATGCCAGATCATTGCATGCTGTAGGAGTGTTCCATATTTGCAAAAAGGTGCAGAAACATTACATCATGAAAAGATAATCTTAAAAGTCCCAAAATGTTGTGCATATTTACACATGGTAACAAAGCAAAAAGATGATGCTGGAGAGGGAAGCCTGTTCAACCCAGACAATCAAGGTAAGCCTTGATGCCAAGCAGAACAATCAAGGTAAGCCTTGATGCCAAGCAGAAGAGAAGACATAGGCCTCCTGGAGCTTTTGAAGATGTATTCATTCCTCCACTTCCATATGGACCAACAGACCGTAGTGAACATAGAGTGCCGAGGTTATTTATTAAAGTTATTGAAGATGTAGGTGTTGATTCTTGTGTGCAAATGATTACAAATAATGCACTTGTTTGCAAGGCTGCTGGCATGATTGTGGAAGCTAAATATCCACAAGTGTTTTGGACACCTTGCATTGTCCATTCATTGAACTTAGCACTGAAATCCATTGCTTCTGATGTGCTTTGGATTGGAAGCATTATTGAGGATGCAAGACATATCTGTAACTTTGTGCAAATCATACAAATGCCCTCACTATCTACAAGGAGTACACCAATCTATCATTGTTGAAGATTGTTGATACACGGTTTGCCTCTTCATTCATGATGTTGAAGAGGTTGAGGGAGGTCAAGACTGCTCTTGGGTCCATGGTTATTTCTGAGTTATGGTCTTTTTGGAGAAAGATAGATCAGGTAGCCTCTAAAAGAGTGAAGGAAACACTACTAGATGATGCTTGGTGGGAGAGGGTAGATCTAATTATTCAGATCATGGACCCTATCATTTATTTGCTTCGATTTTCAGATACAGACAAACCCATCCTAGGAGAGGTTTATGAGGGATGGGATTCCATGATTGAGTCTGTGAGGAACATTATTCTACAGAGTGAGTGCCCCGAGTATGAGACATCACCAGAGGCCTTCTGTGATACTATATAGAATATTCTTGTCAATAGATGGGACAAGAATTGTACACCTTTACATTGTTTGGCTCACTCATTGAACCCAAAATACTACAGCCATGAGTGGTTGAATGGTGGACCTTCCCGCAGATTCCCTCCTCACATGGATGGTGAGATCTCACAGGGGAGGAAAGAGGCATTCAGGTGAATTTTTCAAGATACTGCATTGCTTGATGAGGTGGAGGATGTCTTTGTAGAGTTTTCCAGTGGTAGTGGTCGATTTGGAGGTTATGATGTGATTAGAGACAGGGGGGCTAAGAAGCCTTATCCTTGGTGGGCAAATCATGGGGCAACAAGCCCTCCTCTTCAACAGTTAGCCATGAGGCTCCTCTCTCAAGTGACTTCATCCTCTTGTTGCGAGAGGAATTGGAGCACATATGGGAATTTGTATAGTGTGAAGAAGAGCAGTCCAGGGCAGAGACAATGGTGTATGTGCACACCAACCTTTGTCTTATTTACAGGTAGAGGGAAGAGTGGTTGAGGGGAAAGAGAAAGACGTGGGATGTCTTTCTTGATGATATGGGTCCCGACACCAGTGTTGAGTTGGCATTGGCCAACATGAATCTCAATGATCCAGTGCTAGAGCCTGTTAGATTTGATGACTTAAGAGGGGTCATCCTCCACACCAGCAGATGCAGAGGCAACTATGGATACAAGAGAGGAGGAGGATGCAGAGGAGAGCAGTGGGGACCATGATGATAAGGAAATTTATGCTGATTCTGATGCTAATGATGAGGATTGATGCCTTGAGGCTTGGATACCTGTAGTTGTTTTATATTTTCTATTTCTATTTGCCATTGGCATTGTACCAGCACTACCTATGTAACACATTTTGATTTGATGACTTAATGAGAAAACTACAGTTGTCAGTGTGTTTATCTTACTATCTTGTAGTTGTAAGTTGTCTTTCAGTTATGAATTATGAATCATGATTTATCATTTATGTGACCACTGACATGTATTTGAATTTTGTATGTACTATGCATGCTATAGATGAAGATCTATGTTTGAAATCAATAAATTTGTATCATTAATTAAAATTTGTGTAAGAAATATCTAATTTTAATATATATATATATATATATATATATATATATATATATATATATATATATATATATATATATATATATATATATATATATATATATATATATATATATATATATATATATATATATATATAAAATAAAATAATATATAACGAATCCTACATGTCCTGTTCCAGGGGGTCAACGTGTCCAAATCTGACACTACGAATCCCGAATCCTACGAATCCTAAATCCCTGTGTCAAGTGACTTAGGCAAGAACACAACTTAACAAATTAGCTACTCATGTTCATTAGTATACAAAAAATTACATTATTGCCAATTTAAGTCACAAGACACATCCCTCAAGGTCTCGTGTCCCGTATTCCATGTGCTGGACATGAAACGTGGCATAAAACGTGTCGAATATGGATGTTATCGTGTCCTAAAATCGTGACATGTCCTTGGGCCATCGCGAAACTGTGCCCTAACATGTTTCGATTTTAGGACACATGTTCCACAAAAATCAGTTATTAAAATCAATGTTCCCCGTGTCATGTTTCCGTGGTCATTGTGTCTTGTGTCAAATACTTGTATTTACGTGTCCTCTGTGTTCCATGTCCTCATGTCGTGTGACTTAGTTGCCAATTTATCTGTCAAACCAATACATTTTTGTTTGTGTTGGTCTTCAATATTAACAGATAAGATCATAATATTAATATATCTATCAAGCCTACGTGATTTGGATATAACAACAGAAAGATAATAAAAATTGTTTATATTTTCTTTTCTACATTTCCACATTTCCCATGGTCAAGTTCTTGCATGAGGAATATAGATTGAAAGAAAGTCTTGTTGCTCTTTCTCCCCATGGCCAAGTTCCCACATTCTTGCATTGCCAAATCTGGTGCGGAGTTGAGTTTCCAAGTTGTTATTTCATTATTTGCATATCCACCATGTAGAATGAAGAGAGTCTTGTAATTCTTTGTTCCCATGTTTAGAGTTGAGTTTTTGAGTTGTCCTCCAATTATATGCATTTTTTCATGTGGAATGCAGAGAGTCTTGTTGTGCTAAATTTAGGATGACGTGTTCTTTAGTTAAATCAACCACTTCATTAGCCCATTATTAATTCCATATTTCATTACGAATCATATTAACCATAGACTGAAAGAACATCCAATATAAATGCAGAAGACAAGCCAAGACAAGAGAACACAAGAATTGGCTCAAGCCAGGGAAAAACTCCAAGATGGGGAAAACCCTTTATCGATTCTTCTTATTATTACTATCAAATATTCAGCAGAGAGAAAGAGTACAGTAACATTGACTTTCCATTTGACGTTCTAGTAACAATGCCCTTAGACAGGAAGATGGCACAATCAATCCTCAGATCTAACAAAACATGCTTCAGGAGCTTCTGTAATATTGATCATTGGTTAGGGCTTCTGTAATAACCTGCCATACCTTCTTTCCTCATCTTCCTGACTTCCACAATCACTGTGGTAGGCCTCTAATCCCTTTTTATCTTATTCGCAGTCAATATAGACTGGCAATTAGCAAAAGACCATGGTGGACCTCTAATCCTTTTTTATCTTATTCGCAGTCAATATAGACTGGTGATTAGCAAAAGACCATTGTGGGCCTCTAATCCTTTTTTATATTATTCGCAGTCAATATAGACTGGCGATTAGCCCTTTTGCTAGACATCTATCTTCTTGAACAAGAGATATAGGCTTGCGGCCTATTTTGCAGCATAGAAATGCCTCTCGGCCTTGAGGTTCCGAGACATATAGGCCTGTGGCCTACCTGTGACACCATAGAAGGAAAGCATCCTGCTGAAGGAGAGATCCAAACCCAAAAGACATGCCCAAACATTATCCAAAATAGCCCTAAAGCCTGTGGCCAGCTACCTTCTATGAACACGATCCTGAGGGAGATAGATTAAAACCAAACAACTCATCCTCCTACTTCTCCAAGCTGCGACTTCCTCAGAGATATCACTCAAGAGATTTCCAGTGTATGAAATGAGATTGGAGAATTCCCTTATATACAATTAGACATGATGTTTTGTCCTTGTGGAGGTGGATCCGACCTTGATATTTGGAGGCAAATTCAAGTTTCAAATTTTCAAATTTTCCTACCTTAATAAAATCATGACTTGTAGAACTTCTTTTGAATAAATAAATATTTTTCCTTATCCAAATTTGGTGATTTATAGGTCGATTTTGGTCCTCTTGAAAAGAGGAATTCAATGCAATTATCATTTCCAATAGATGATTTGTCCAATAGAGGAATTTGGCCCTAGTTTCCAATTTTAACACTCCCTCTCAACTAGGGAGAATTCCACCCACCAATCCAAGCCATTATGTCGTCATGCACCATCTTTGTATCTCATCTCACCTCTATTGAACACTGATATGCATAATGAAGAAGAATCGATTGAGAGAATCACAAGACGTTACCACTCTCCACTGACAAAAGTCAGTCCCCATAACTAGGGGTCGAACCCCAATCGGACTTGATTCCAAGTGATCAAGTTAATGAACATCATGCATCCTAGACATAAGGAGTACGACAATACACAATGTGTCTATCGGTAGTGCCATGGTCCCTAACCATTGTTCCCAACTCATTGGCCAGATGAGAGGTACTTCCCATGTGTCCTGGACTACATGGGTAGGATGATACTAGAGCAACTTGCAGGGAAAGAATAAATCACATCCTGCTCACAACCACACGTAGGGAAAGGATAAACCACATCCTATAGTCGCACATCACAACCATCATAGGGAAAGGATGAAACACATCCTACACGCATGCAAATCACCGAGAGTAGGGAAAGGATGAACCACATCCTACATGCATGCCAAACAACAATAGTAGGAAGGATCCTACACGTGGGGAAAGGATGAACCACATCCCACCGAAATGTCAACCACCGATCGTAGGGAATGAGCATCTTACACATGGGCAAAGGATGAACCACATTCCACCGACATGTCCACATGTGACAACACGCATATGCATATATGCATCTCCACAAGAGAAGGTGAACCACTCATCCTATGCATATCTCATCAATTGTAGGGGAAGTTGAACCACTCACCCTACACGTGTCATCAATCATAGGGGAAGGTGAACCACTCACCCTACACACATGTCAATCATCACAAGGGAAGGTGAACCACTCACCTTGTATACAACACACTTATAGGGGAAGGTGAACCACTCACCCTATGGTTGCTCATAGCTCAAGAAGTACCCCAAGCTCCCAAGAGCTCCCAGAGCTCAATGATCAACTGGGACCCTCATAGTAGGGTCTATCCACAACTCCTAGCCTCTCCTTGAAGAAATATAATCTTGACTTGACCAAGAGTCTATGTAAGGATGACCGTAATATGCTCATCCAACCAATAATGATGGAGCTTGGTAGCTCTCCAATGTACCATATCAAAATAAAGCAGTACCCAATACTTGGCGCTGTCGTGGAACATGGATTCTCTGAAAAATGAATCCCTCTCAAAAATGTCGTCATATACAATGGTGGTTACCAGCACGCGCTCAAATGGCTCACTAAAGAGCTTCCTCAACCAACTCACTTCATAATAAGTCATACTTGTTGCTATAGACATTCAACCTCAGTAGTGTTTCCTGAGCAACCAAATCAAGAGATATAGCACTAGATGTGCTCTTTTCATCCATCACACTACCAGTATCAGAATATTCATGGAATCTTAGATTTCAACAGTGTACCTCAAATTATAGATAAGATATCTCAATAAGTAGTTATCCAACATATGAGGCTTATCCATAGTGTATTGTTCCTAAACATGAATGTAAGTGATATACAAAGCATGCAAACAATCCAGCAATCAAAAAAACGAAATATACATTAAGCACCCATGGAAACACTGGAAATAGAGAACTGCTAAGCCATTTTATTACTTCTTCAGGAGAAAATACAATAGTAAAATAAAATGGTGCACCTGGGCTTGTCCTACGTACTTCCAAGGACTTCAGTGATTTCTACAAAGAGGTAGGGATCAAGAGGGATTTGATAGTTCCTTACAACACTAAGCAGAATGGGGTTGCAAAAAGGAAGAACAGGACCACTGTGGAGGTTTTTGAGGAGATGATTCATGATCAAGATTTACACATGTTCTTATGGGTAGAGACATCCAGCGCGAAATTTTATGTTTAGAACAGGAGTCCTCACTAGATATTAGAGGACAAGACACTTGAGGAGGCATTCGTAAGAGTGAAACCAAAGGTCAACCATTTGAGGATCTTGGTTGTCTAGTATACATCCATGTGCCCAAGAGAAGAGGAAGAAGTTAGAACCTTCTAAGAAGAAGGGTTATTTTGTGGGGATATAGCGAGACTTCGAAGGCCTACAAGATCTACATTCCAGGACAACATCAAATTGAGGTTATTTGAGATGTTACTTTTGATGAGGAGGTAGCCTTCAAGAGGTCTAGAGAGACTCATATGGAGACTGATAATGAGGAGCAAGGGGCTCCAAAGGATGTGGGTACAGATCCTTCTAGTTCTGTTGTTCATCCTTTAGACTATCTGGAGAAGTCAATAGAACCAATGGACCCACCTAGAGATG
>APFE031593764.1:20000-21005 GCA_000404065.3 Pinus taeda
TCTAAATTGCAAAATCAACAAAAAATGTTGAGTTTTTCTCACAAATGACTAGATCTAGCTCTATATGGTTTTTTTATGTAAGGTTTTTGTCGGTGTCTATCTATATGAAGGTTTTTGGCGGTTCCTCTCAATTGATTGAGCCACCTTTTCAATCTCATGTTTAATCTACCCACACATAATATGCTACTTAATTAGAAGCTATTGGTCATGCTACGTAAATTAGTGGTTCTATGACTGGTGCTAGTGGTCTTTAAGCAACTTTAGCTTCATCAGGTTATCCACCTAACCAACTATTTATACCAAAATCTTATGGATATGTGACAATTGTTGCACAACCATGAAATGGGAAAAGGAGGAGCTCAATTGGGGATTTAGAGAGACCAATGCTGTAGCAAATGGTGCAACCATGATATGAGACAATGAGGATCTCAATTGGGCATTTAGAGAGACCAATGCTATAACAAGCAACACATCCATGAAATGATAAATGGAGGAACTTAATTGGCCATTTGTAGAGACCAATGCTCTAACAAATAACACAACCATGAAATGAGAAAAGGAGGAGCTCAATTGGGAGTTTGGAGAGACCAATGCTATCAATAGCTAAACATTTTGATGGGTGGTGAGACTTATTACATGGAAAAACACCTAATACCTCACATTCGGGCCATAGTCAACACTTATGTGAACATAGATGGATGCAAAGGACTAAAACTGACTCTGTTGGCATAACTATTCTATAATGGAAATGTTCTATAAACATATCAAATAGATATTCATGATCCAGGTGAATATTGGTGGCCACCTGCCAAGTCCATCTGGACCCCCATCATTGTCTCTTTCAGCATTTTCAGTTTCCTTAATTGTAGCACAACTTACTATTTTTAGCAGTTTTTCGGGTCCTGAACTTCCGGAGCCGTTTTGAGGCCCTAAACGACGTTTTTTGGGGATCCAGGGGCAACATGGGGTCCATGGAATGGACCGATGTTGCCCGTTCCAACAATG
>APFE031593766.1:0-13149 GCA_000404065.3 Pinus taeda
ATTCTACTTCCCATATACACAATTTTCACAGAAATCAAAATCTAGAGAGCTATTACTCATACCTTCTACCATAACTTTACCATGAAGTATTCGAAGGCCCTTCTCTCCAATATGTCCACGCCTTGGATGCCACAGCATGGTCTTCTCTCTAGAGACCACTAAATCTTCTGCTCCACTTTTAGGAACCACAGAACTGTTGCACCCATCAATAACAGTGCTACCTTCCAGCTTATACAAAGTTCCAATCCGAACTCCCCGCATCAATACCAATGCTACCCGAACCATCTTGCAGGTATCCTTCTCAAACACTATTTTTACACCTGCATCATCCAACTTGCTTATAGAAATAAGATTTCTGGCTAATGCAGGAATATGTAGAACACCTGGAAGTGTTCTTACCATTTCACCTTGCAACTTCAACTTTACTTTTCCATGACGAACTATTCTAGCCTTCCCATCATCCCCCAAGAAGACATCACCACCATCGTATTTCTCATACTCACAGAACCACTCTCTATGGGGAATGAAGTGAAAGGATGCACCTGAGTCAATCAACCATGCCTCATAATCTACATGTGTACTTGAAGAAGCCAAGTAAACATCCCCACCTTCATCTGAGGTGGTTTTTGCCTCTACAGAAGGAGCATTATCAGATCCCTTTCCTTTATCAGGAGCTTTAGATTTACAATCCCTTTTGAAGTGCCCTTCCTTTCTGCATTTCCAACACACCGCCTTTACAGGCTTTCCTGGAGATTTAGATCACCCTCTAGATTTAGATCTCCCACTCGATTACTTATTTTTGTTTCTATTCTGGGACCGTCCTCATATATACAAGGCATCGCCATTCTAGCTCTCCATATTTCCATGTCATCTCCTCCATCAGCAAGGCTAAGACTATTTCATCAAACTGCAAGGCAGTTGCATTGCTACCTATTGCAATAACCAGACTATCCCACAAATCTGGTATCCCACAAATCTGGTAGAGAACACAAGCTGATGCACTTATCTTTATCTGAAATTTTAATATCAACAGATGCTAACTGGCTTACCATAGTATTAAATGCATGTCGATGCTCTGTCACCGTGTCTTCATCTTTCATCATCAGGTTACACAGCTTTTTCTGTAGGAACAGATTGTTCACGAGAGACTTAGATTGGTACAAAGTCCCTAACTTGCCCAACAAAGCCTTCATCGTAGCTTCCCCTGATACATTCAACAATGCTAAATCTAATACACACAATCGTATTGTGCTCTTTGCCTTTCGATCAAACTTCTTCCATTCTTCATCGGACACTCTTGTTGGTTTAGTACCTGGATCTATCGCGATCCACTGATCTTTATCCACCAACAGATCCTCCATCTTGAGTTTCCACAACTCAAAACTTTGACCATTAAATTTCTCTATCTCTATCTTTCCATTGCTCGCCATCTTCTTTCACCAACAGAATCGATCTCATAGATCTCCCACTGAACAGGGTCTACCACAAGCCTGAGCGAAATCCCTTAGCAACAAAGGCATCCCCTTGAAGCCAAAACTACTCTGATACCAAATGTAGGTTTTAACCCCCTATAGAAATTACCTACATACGAATTCTAAAACACATAAAATAAACAATGTGAGAAAATTTCCCCTGGATCCCAAAACCAGGACTACCAGCTTGATTTTTCATTATATTACTTTCAATGTTACACTACACATTTTTACATGCTGAAGCATCCAATACGATGGACTAAAAAACCATTGTGTTTAATACCATGGACCAAAAACCATCGCGTCCAAAAAACATGTGCGAAAATCATGCACAAAACCATAGGTGGGTCCGCCCAACCTAACATAGGGTATAAAACCAAAATTTTCCGGGGTGCTACCCTGGACCCCATAAAGTGGGGTTATGGGTACCCCTCAAACCCCCTGTGACCTCCCCCCCTCTAACCCCTGGTTAACTACGTGGGCCAGTCATGGAAAGAATATAACACAACCCAACAAATCTCATTTATCCTTTTAATCATACTTTACATTAAAATCCTCTCCATACATGATTATCACTATATTACATGAGTCACTATACTATTTGTAGCTACTATACTATCCATGATTATCATGTTATTAATGACTACTATCCTATCCATAGCCACAATATCATCATTACCATAATCCTCTATGTTGTCTCTTGATACTCTTAACATAATAGCACTTGTAATTTTTTTTTTCTATGAGAAGTTATCATAGTGATAGTTCTCTATATTGTGTTAAAAGAACTAAAAATTCATATTTTGTCACCCTTATTCTATTTCCACCATTTTACTCTTCCACCTTCATTCTACTAATTATTTTTCTTCAAAATCGAGTGCATGCTATGGGTAAGTAATAAGGATCTCTATACAAGGTATTTATACTCAAGGTTTCTCATATAGTGTGTTCCTCATGCAAAGTATTTTTGCAAGAATTTTTTCATACATAGAGTTGTTTATACATAGGATTTCTCATACAGATTGTTCCTCATACAAAGTATTTTTTCAAGCAATATTTTTCATACATAGGGTTGTTCATACACATGGTTTCTCATACAGAGTATTTTTGCAAGACGTTTTGTCACACATAAAGTTATTTATACACATGGTCTCATTAAATGTTTTTCCATACAAAGCTATATGGTGAAAAAGGTAGTATGATTTAAAAATTTTGGGGTTGAATTGGTTGGTATAAATTCAAGTGCCATGAAATATTGTAGAGAGTAGAGTGGACTCACGATTTTGCAAAATTTTATGGTCATAACCTAGAGGTAATGAAATCAAACCTTTCACAGTGAGTGTGCCTAGATGGGTGATTTAGCATTTCATATCTTAGAGAATTTTTTGACATATATTGTTTTTTTGCCTTAGGAAGGATGAAATGGCCCAAGAAAAAAGAAATAAATGAGAAACCATGGACACCTTTCCCCATCAACCAAGGAAATGGAAAAATTAGGCTAGAGGATTCTAAGAGTATGGTTAAAAAATCCCTGGAAAGTCTTGGTTTTTCTTATACAAACATATATAACATGTGAGGAATGTTTCAGATTTAGTTTGCTTTAACATATTAATCTTTTACTTCATCTAAAGAATGATAAGTGAATCAACATGTAACATTATTTGTTATGTATTTTTACTAAGATGTTAAAAGTAATAAAAAATAAACGTGATAGGAGCTTGTATCATCATGGACTGGTTAAGATGATCATTATGCATGAATTTTGAAAGCATAATGTATCATTTCCATGATATCTCTCTCAAATGATTTTCCAAAGGATTTTAATAAAGAGGATGTACTAGGGGATCTGGAAGATGAGATACATGAAGCCTTTGTACAATCAAATGAGCTATGAAGAAAACCTAATTTAAATAAAGGGAAGCCAAAAATAGAGGCACTTGAAAGATAAGTAGTCACATATTAGAGAAAAATAACTTTACACATGGCCAAAATCTCCACAAAGATGATAATAAAGGAAATTCAAAGAAAAAATGATGTTTGTAGAGGTAGAAAATTGTTGGAAACAATGAGAGGGGGGGTGAATTAGTGTTTCTTTTTAATTATTATTTTTATCAATTAAAACATTTATAATTGGAACACAAAAATAGATAACAAGAATAGATTCTTTTATTAATGTGATCTTTGCAATAAATCAATTACAATATATATATGGTTGCAATCAGTTTCCAAGCACCAACTTGGACTCTTTGTGAGGCTCTAACTTCCATAGCACCAAATCTGTCTTGTCAAGACACCAACCTTGAATTTAGGAGAACCAACTCCTAGGAAACCAATCCTTTCAGTTCTGAGGCACCAACCTCAAGGGCTCCAACCCTCTGCTGTAAACTGTCTGGATCTGTCTAGTTGTAATTCTCTACTCCCAACCCTGATCGACCTATGACTTACTTATGTCCTCCTATTCCTTCCAACTTTGCTAGAACTTCAGCGTCCTTTGTTTCTTATAGTTTGCAGCACCTCAAACTTTCCCTTGTTCTCTGCTTTATATGCCTAATACTCCTGACCTTTGGCTTCTGCACGTTTCCTCTTCACTCACTTGATCTTTTGGCTTCCTCTGCACTCACTCTTTGGCTTCCTCTGTCTCTTCGGATTCATCAAATTCTTACAAGACAGGTTAATGCGGAAGAGATGACGTATTATAATAATATTGCACGTTAAAGGAATAACTATATCAAAGAGGCCCCCTTTTTTTTCAATATTCATACAATGGACCCAACATTCTTTATGGCAATTGTATCACTCCTTTAATTGCAACCATAGCTTCCACAGTGGCAACTCTTTGTCTTCACGATATAACATTGTTGAGGCCCCTTAACATCCTTTGTCCTCCTGTAACAATATCATAGATTTACATAGTTAGAAATATATAATGGGTGCTCCCACATGCCATGTCACAATCTCAATCGCAATCGTAGCTTTTAGGAGGCCTTTTATAAGTCATGTCTATAACATTTTCAATGGCCAATTACCGATTGCCGCTACTGGATGTGATATGATTATAAAATATTGTTAATAAATCCATCAAGTCCATAGCTCCATCGCAATTGGCGGATTTAACATCCCTTAGGGACTAGTGACGCAGCGGATGCGATATTACATTAGGGCGGTTTATAATGTTACAGTGGGTCCGCATACGTATCGCAATCAACATTTTAATGTGGCAAGGCTTTTAAAAGGCTTGTGATATTGCGACAAATGCGATATTATATTACATCATATTGTAATGGTCTCGTGGGTTCATATATATACTATATATATATATTATATTTGCTCTCATATTTTATCTGACACGACTTTACACTCTTGTGGTATTACGTAGCGATCCTCCACCGTTGATCTTCTCTCCATATCTAATGGTCCTGACTTAACCCGATCAAACCAAAACCATCTGTTGATCCTTCGCCATCGATCAACCCACACTAGATCTAATGGACTACATACATTTCGGGTGGATAAATTGCTAGAGGAATACCCGCTCGATAAAGCGGTTTTCTCTCTCTAGTCTCCTGCCACGCATCGGTCGATGAATGGTATCAAGTGATCAGCCCTAAATACCACTTACATCCTTGACTTCACTCGATGAACCCACTTACCGCTTATGAAAACTATGATATCAGCAGTTAATCAGGGTTGTCCATCCTCCAATTTCAATGATATGATTTAATCTTCATTGTCCATTTCCCTTCATTGGTTTCTTGGCTTTTCCTTAGGAATTTTAGGAAAAGTTTGTATTCTCTGTTATAGTCAAATATTCTTGGTCTTCCTCTGTTCCATTGTAAAACTTAATTGCGCTTGTTTTTGGCTAATCCTTCCATCCATTCACATGGAAATCCTAATTTCTACATGCCTAGATCCAATATAATGCTCTTGGTCTAGCAACTTCCAATATTCTCTGCTATGATATGTTCCTCGTTGCTTCTTTTGATGAATTATTCCTCTCGGTTCTTCTTAGGCATACATTACACGTGATACTCCTGATATAGCTCCTTTGATGTGGCTCCTCCTCAATCTTCCGCTCGTACACTTGCTTCTCTTCTCTTTTTTGATAGCTCTACTCTGATAGCTCCTCGACTTTATATTGCCATTAATGACAATCTACATCAACAATCTCCCCCTTTGTCATTGATGGCAATATTCTTCTTCTCTCCCCCTTTGACATCAATGGCAAAGGAGTGCACAAGGACTCCCCTTGTCGAACTACTCCCCCTGTCCTGCAACATATTTATGAATCAACTTAAGTGATGCTAAAGAGATAACCCCCATATTTTGACGAAGATGTTCAAATGCTTCTTGAGGAAGAGATTTTGTGAAAATATCAGCTATCTACTCCTTAGTATTGATATATTCCAAGATGATGTTTTGTTTAGCTACTTGTTCACGAAGGAAATGATACTTTATTGGTATATGTTTGGTCTTTGAGTGCACCACTGAATTTTTGTTGAGGCTGATCGTGCTTGTGTTATCACAATAGATGGTAATTGGTTGATTTGTACCTATGTTGACATCTTTTAGAGCTTCCTTCATCCACAGTATTTGGGTACAAAAATCTGCGGCCACTATATACTCAACTTCAGCTATAAATAGTGATATGGATGTCTGTTTTTTGTTGAGCCAAGATACTAAACAGTCTCCTAGGAAGAATGCATTTCCACTAGTACTTTTTTGATCATCGACACTTCTGGCCCAATCAGCATCAGTGTATGCAGCCAAAGTAAGAGTTGAGCTCTTAGGGTATCAGAGACCGAAATCAGGAGTTCCTTTCAGCTATCTGAGAATTATTTTTACAGCCAACAAATGGGATTGTTTAGGAGCTGATTGAAATCTTCCCACCATTTCTATTGCTTGCATAATGTCGACTCTCGTAGCAGTTAAGTATAGAAGGGCTACAATTATTGACCTGTAATGAGTTGCATCTACCGGAGGGGAGTCATCATTTTTGCTCAATTCGTAACTTGTGGTCATAGGTGTGCTCATGGGTGCACAGTCTTCCATTCCATATCTTTTAAGCATGTCTTTAAGATATTTGGCTTGAGATATAAACATGCCTATCATGGTTTGAGATACTTGTAGTCCAAGGAAGTGAGATAACTCTCCTATCATTGACATTTCGAAGTCTTTTGACATATTTTGAGAAAACTCATGGCTCATCTCATCATTATTACTAACAAAAATAAGATCATCAACATAAACAAGTGTGACTAGTAACTTATCCTCATCTTTCTTTATGTAGAGATTACTTCCTACCACCCCCTTCTTGAAGCCTTGTTGTTGTAGATAGTGATCCAATCTTGCATACCAAGCTCTAGGAGCTTGTTTCAACCCATATAATGACTTTTTCAACTTACAAACAAGGTCTTTTCCTTCTGTTAGATTAAACCCTTCTGGTTGCTCCATGTAGACTTCTTCCTTGAGTTCCTCATTCAAAAATGTTGATTTTACGTCCATTTGATAGATTTTGAATCCTTTTGAGCAAGAAAATGCCAAGAACATCCTGATAGCTTCCACACGAGCTACTAGTGCAACTATTTCTTCAAATTCAATTCCTTCAATTTGTGAATAGCCTTTACAAACAAGCCTTGCCTTATTTCTGATGATTTTTCCATCTTCATTCATTTTGTTTTTAATCACCCACTTGGTTCCTATTATGATTTTGTCCTTTGGACGAGGTACCAGTTCCCATGTCTCATTCTTTTCAATTTGAGACATTTCTTCTTCCACGGCTTTTACCCAATGAGGATCCTTACTTGCTTGAGTAAATGTTTATGGTCCTATCATGGATAGAAGAGAAACATCATTCTTCTTTGGTGTACTAGTCATCCTTCTTCGAGTTTGCATCCCTTCATCCATATTTCCAATAATCTGCTCTTCTGGGTGATATTTTTGGAGAAATTTCATCTTTGAAGGGGTTTGAGATGGTTCTTTTTCCTTGGTATTTTTCTTCTTTTTTAGGTTCTTCTTCTTCAAAGAGAGGATCAACTTCGTGTTCTTCAATTTCTTTCTCTAGAAGGTCTTCATCAATTTTTACATCAATGCTTTCCACTATTTTCCGTATTCGGTTATTGTAGCACTTGTAGGATTTACTTTTTATAGAATATCCAAGAAAGATCCCTTCATTAATCCATGAATCAAATTTCCCTGGTGAGTCATCATTGATTTTTATGAAGCACTTGCTTCCAAAAATCTTGAAGTATTTTACTGACGCAGGTCTTCCTTTCCATAATTCATAAGGATTCTTTTCATTATTTGGTCTCAATTGAGTTCAATTCAATGTATAAATAGTTTTCTTGACTGCTTCTTTCCAGAATTTTGTCTACAAGTTAGCTGTTAATAACATTATTCTTGCCATGAACTGTTCGACTTCTTCTTTCAACTACCCCATTTTTCTTTGGTGTTATGGCAGCTGAGAGTTCTCTTTTAATTCCACGTATTTTATAGAATTTATAAAATTCTTTTGATGTGAATTCTCCCCCTCTACCTGTTATAAGACACTTAATCTTAGAGTCCTTTTGATTTTCCACAAGAGCTTTAAGATTATTGAAACACTCAAATGCTTCAGGTTTATATTTTATAAAATATACCCACATCATTCTAGTATAGTCATCAACAAATAAAGAAAATTACCTTTCTCCTTGGAGTGCCAGAGTTCTAGTTGGTCCACATAAATCAACATGAATGATCTCCAAAGGCTTTGATGTAGAGAACTCCTAAGTCTTGTGACTTGTTCTAGTTTGCTTTCCATGTTGACATGTGCCACATACTCCTTGATTTGGTTTGAATAACTTTGGAATGTCTCGTAATGCTTTAATATTGCTGATATTGATCAATTTATCGAAGCTTGTATGTCCAAGCCGCTTGTGCCACAACCAACTTTCATATGTTTGACTTAAGTAACATTTATCTTCTTGAATCTTGTTCAGAATATAGATGTTGTTTAGTGTCCTAACCCCTTTCTCCACAAGTTCCCTTGAGGAAGAGTTCCTTCACAGTATTTGGTTCTAAAGACAACATTATGTCCTTAATCACAGATTTGGATAACATTCAAGAGGTTGTGTTTGAGCCTGTTTAGTAGCAAATCATTTTGAGCTTTTCCTTTTCCATTAATAAGAGTAACAGTTCCTTTTCTAGCAATTTTGGCAGATCCACTTCCAAAGGATACATTTCCTTCCTTTTTTTCAATGGGACAAACTTCCCTTTGTCCCCTGTCATGTGTATAGAGCACCCACTATCCACAAACCAATGATTTTCATTATTTTGAGCACATAGAGCTAGGCCACATTTATCCATGTTGAGATTCTCACTTCTTTCTTTTCCTCTTTTGAGTGGGCAATTTTGTTCATTATGTCCATTATTATTACATAATGAGAAAATCAGATCAAATTTGGCCAAGGGATCAAAAGAATTGTAGGTCTTGATTTGTCCTTTCCATTTGGGGCCATATGGTTTGTTTATTTGATCCTTTAGTTTTGGTGTGTCATTCTTATGAGCCATGCAATGTGTAGCTTAATGACCAAAATTTCTACAATGGAAATAATGCCCAAAAAAGATATTTTTGTACCTATTGTAATAGCCATGATTTGAATCAACATTATTCCTTGAAGTTACTCCAGCTTCATTATTTGGATTTGCGATGGGCCTTTGATGAAATACTATTTTGTATCTGTTGTAACATCCATGATTCGAATCAACATTATTCCTTGGAGTTACTCTCTCTTCATTCTTTGGATATGGGATGAACCTTTGATGAAATAGTCATTCTTCTTTTTGGTTGCTAGAAAGTACATCTGCATAGATTTTCACATTATTCTTAGTACTTGATGATTCTCCTTTAAAACCTATTCCAGATTTATCATGTTGAGGTTTTTAATTATTTAGGATAGTGAAAAGTATTTGAGAGATTTTCCAACCCTTTTTAAATTGCTGCAATTCCTTCCTCAGAGATACTATTTCGGCTTCACGTTCTTCGCAATTTTCTTCTTTTTATTTTAGCTTATTTTCCAAGTGATCTTCCCTTCTCTTTGTTTCCTCGTTTTCTACCTTCAAGGAAATGATTTTATTCCATAATTTCTCATTTTCTTCAATGGCATTTATTAACAATTCATCTACATTTCCATCTAGCCCTGAATCATCATCATTTGTGAATGCCATGAATAATACTTCTTGGCTTCTAGCATCGTCATTTTCTTCATCTGATTCTTCATTACCTCCTTTGCGGTGAGAGAGCTTGATAGTTGAATTCATCTTCATCGGACTCATCTTGCTTACAGAGGAAATTCATCTTATTGAACCCTTTATTTTTGTATACCATCCTTTTAGAATTTTCTTCATCATCACTATCATGCTTATGAGGACATCTTGTAGCATAATGACCTATTTTTCCACACTTGAAACAAATAAGAGGGTATTTACCTTTTAGCTTAGATCCTTTCTTCAGCCTTCATACAAATTGCACCAATTCAGATTCAACATCGAAGTCATCACTACTGACATTCCTTTCTTTCCCCTTTTCTGATTTTGAGGCCTTGAATGTTGCATCTTTGGAAATTGGGAAACCTTTTCTCATCTCATAGACAATGAGGATTTCATGGAGTTCATCCATCTTGAGAGTATCTAGATCCTTCCTTTCTTCTATGAAACTTTGGAGTCAAATCTGTCTAGGAGAGATCTTAAGACCTTTTGAACAATGGTGCTTTCTTCAATGTTTTCTTCCAATCCTTTAAGAGATTTGACCACTTCAACTACTCAAAGAAAGTATGACACAATATCTTCTTCATCTGTAGTTTTAACCCCGTATAGAAATTACCTACATACAAATTTTAAAACACAGAAAAATAAACAATGCAAGAGCATAACACATAAAACACATATAAATAGAGATTTTCCCACTGGATCCCAAAACCGGGACTAGTAGATTGATTTTTCATTATGTTCCTTTCAATGTTACAATACATATTTATACATGCCGAAGCATCCAATACCATGGACCGAAAACCATCACATCCATTACCGTGGACTGAAAACCATCGCGTCCAAAAAGCATGTGCAAAAAATCATGCACAAAACCATAGGTGGGTCCGCCCAACCTAACATAGGGTCCAAAATCAAAATTTTCTAGGGCGCTGCCCTAGACCCCATAAAGTGGGGTTACAGGTACCCCTCAAACCCCTTATTAACTACGTGGAAAGAATATAACACAACCCAACTTTCTCCCACATGTTTTTTTCTTTCCACAGGGTCACAGGAGAGCTTAGTCATTTTTCCAGCCTTGAGATGCCCATTATTTCTCTACACCAGGAGAACTTCTCAGAGCTCACAAATTTTGTGAATGCATTTGTAGTATTCTTCAAAGTGTCCACGTTTATGAGAAAAACCTTTTTTTCATCTATCATATCCCTCACAAAGTGATACTAAACATTAATATGCTTTGTCTTTGAATGATATGCAAGGTTCTTCGCCAAGAAAATTGCACTTTGGCTGTCACAGTCTATCCTTATAGCTTCCTATACTAACCCCATACTTGAACACAATATCTGTAACCAAACTACTTCCTTGCTTGCATGAATGGCTACCATGTATCCTGCCTCTATAGTTGATAGTGCCACTACAAATTGTTTCTTACTCATCCAACTGACAGCACCTCTAAATAGGTTAAACACATACCCACTTGTATATCTTCTCTGATCCAGATCTCCAGCCTGGTCTGCATCAACAATGACATGAATATCCAACACTCTATCAAATCCTGGTCTTCCTTGGTAGCACAAACCATAATCACTAGTGCCACGCAAATACCTAAAAACCCGCTTCACTATTGTCTAATGCTCCTTTCCTGGTTTTGACATAAACCTGCTCAATACTCCCACTGCATGTGCAATGTCTGGTCTAGTACAAACCATTGCATACATTGGGCTACCGAATGCACTTGCATATGGAACACGTGACATATCCTCTTCTTCTTCTTCTGTCTTGGGACACTGTTCAGCAGATAACTTTACACCTACAAGAATAGGAACCTTCACCAGTTTACTATCCTACATATTAAACCTTTGCAATATTGTCTCAACATAGTTCCTCTGGTTTAACCAAAGCTTCCTATTTTCCCGATCTCTTTTAATTTCCATGTCCAAAATATAGTTTGCAGCACCAAGATCTTTCATGTCAAAATTGGAGGACATTTGGGTCTTCAAATCCTGGATAATTTCTTTGTCATTTCCAACTGTTAGGATATTCCGACACATAGGAAATAGTTAAGTATAACTTTGTCTAGTATAGAGTTAGGTAAAGTGTGTTTCTTTACTATGTACTTTTGTAACTTACAATCCGACAGTCACGATATGTAGTGATCTAATGGTTCATTCTCTCCTCAGTATTACCGACACTTGATCTGTGGCTTAACACCCAATTGGTCCATGATCTCTATTTAAAGAGCATGGAGGGTCATTTGTAGGTGAATTGTTCATGAGAGAATATTATGTAAATTTTCATACTTTTATTAATAAATTGCCTGAAGTGGCCGAGTTGGCTCAGGCCGTGGACTGTTTCCCTCGTTGAGGGTTTTCACCACGTCAAAAATACTGGTGTATTGATCTGTGATCTGGTTGTGAGTGGTGTCCTTTGGTGTTCTATCTGAGGAACTTACCCTGTAAATTCCTACATGGTATCAGAGCTATTTGAGGGCCACGTCCGTTGGTGATCCAAATCTGAAGCCGGTAGAACTGCATCGGGACTGCCGGTTTCTAGATCTGATGTTTTCTGACTGCTTTCGGGCTAAGAGACTACTTTGTTTGTTAGGAAGCATCTGTTCCAGTGAGGAACCCCTTTCGTTTCACGTGAAAAGGTTTCTGGTAGCCCTAGCTACATCATTTTTAAGATCTGGAGGTATATAGTGTTTATTTGCAGTTTCTAGTTATTTTCTCTCTGTTTATTATTTCGGTTTATTTAGCTTATTTTTTTATTACCGGATCTATACCTTTATTTTCTGCATATGCTCTTTTCTCTGCGACTCTGTGCGATCTGGGCAAATCAGAAACAGAGAGGAAGGATTTTTCTCATGTGTATGCTCTTTTCCGCTGTGCCTTAGTGTGATCTCGGAAAATCAAAAACATTGAGGAAAATATTTAGTTTTCGGGTAAAGCTAACTTTAAGCCGTAAGGTTTGTTTTTTTTGTATGTCCATGTTGGGTTTTTTTTTTTTTGTTTTGTAGGAAAAAAAAGAGCTTTCTCAGGCAAGCACACAACCCAAAGCTTTAGTGACAAAAAAAAACAAAGCCCCCCCCCTCTCTCAAACTTTTAGTCTAGCTCACTTGGTTCAAAGCTAATTTATGAGAGTAGAGGTCTTGGGTTCAAGTCTCCTTTTTGTTGGAAAGGAGGCATTTTTTTTTCATTTCCGCACATTCTCGCACTTCGTCGGCGCCTTCATCAACTTTTCTTCAAAAAGCCATAACTTCTGCATCCGGAAGCCATTTTTTTTGAACCAGCCTAATTTTTTCGTGATCTTTCCATTAGAACCCTTAGTTTTAGCATATATAGCTTCAGTTTCTATTAAAATGGAAATTCCATGCCAAGTTATTCTTGACAACACCAACTACTTCCAATGGTGGTCCTACATTGTGGATTTACTTAGA